>WWPM01000010.1:23936-75605 GCA_023279145.1 Glomeris maerens | reverse complement strand
AACGGCGATGAACGAGGTGCAGTAATTGCAATTGGAGAAATGGTCTGCGGTTCTTTGTGAGCACAATTATGAAAACAGAAATTAAATCCGAACAATATTAATAAACCAATATTTAACCCACTTAGTTGAAATGTAAATACAGTGAAACCTGTATAGTTGGACACCTGAAAATGTTGGCCACCTGGTCAAGTTGACCAATTTTTGTATGCACAGAATCGCTTTCATAGAGTTAACATTGTGGTACCCCTGGATATTTTGGACACCTGTCTACCTTAGACATTGGACGGGGTAATTTGCACGAAATGATAGCAAACCTATCCAAGTTGGACGTTGTCACTGCATTACTGGGCACCTTTTGGGTCGTTTTAAGGCCATTTTCCAGACGCACGTGACTGCAAGCGACTGAATTAGAGCTGGAAGATGTAGAGTAATGTAACATCTCACAGCTCATGAAATATGCTGCAGATAATAATGCAGAACTTTTTGAAATTCTCACTCCTGTCTGGGTGGCAAACAATTTTAATTTGAAAAGAAAACAAACCAATATTACCAATTATTATAATAAATTGTAAAAGTATATTATCTTGTTCACATGTACAGTTATATGTATGTTTTTTACCTCTTAACTGTTTCATGATAAATCAAAGACAAAAAAATTATAATTTTTGTCACCCCTGAATATATTGGACAACTGTCTAACTTGGACGCTTTTTGCCAGCACCGATGGTGTCCAACGTAGACAGGTTTCACTGTATCGGATTCCGTCCATTCAATGACTTTCCCGCATTGCATCCCGTGACATACAAACCCTAACAAAAATTTATTAAAGCTGTCGCAGGTCTGCAATAAAGCTGTGAATGTTTCACTTGCAGTCTTGCAGGCATGTGGCATGCATGTGACAGCCAACAATTTTTGTTAGGGAAATCAAGGAAGCCCGATACACAGGAACTGCATTCAAAGGTAAAATATTTCAAAATTATGTCATTCTGTGGGTGAAATCTAGGCGAGACGAAAATGAAGCTTAATGAATAAATTGCTGTATTAAAACAAGAAGGAGCTGTAACATTCACTTCGTACAACACAAATTACAGAAATTATGCTAACTTAATACCCTTGAAGATAATAATCGAGAAGGTAATTGTAGTTGCGTTCACACACAAAGTATCCTGTTCACAATTATGACGTCATGTTTGGGTGCTTATTACTGCGAAGAAAATGACTGGCTCATCATATTTCGACGAATTTATTATGATGTTTTGGTTACGCAACATAATTTTGCAATTTTGTCATTGTGTCCCCAGAATACTTCTTCAATTGCAACTGCCTACTTATCTTTAACATTAAAGAATTTGAACCTCGGGCGAACTTGAAGCTGCCGTTTGAAGTTCAGGGAAACGTATACGAGTAGATAGATAGCCCCAAGCCTTATAAGTTGTTTAACGTATTTCGCTCACTCCTGTAAAGTTATAATAACTAAAAGGACTTTGTGACACATCCTGTATAAAATCATGTGTGCGCATTTCTTTACAAAAATTAGATGATATTATACTGCATTAATTGTTCGAAGTGATTACTGGTCAAATGAAGAAAGGTATAACCCTAGTATACCGTTATGGTTGGATGCATAATTTATCAACGTTTTCAGCGGGGATTCGTTAAATGCGGGATCACTAGATCGCTACAAAGAGCTGTTTTCAATTGGTTAAATTTTATTTGTGCGCTATAGGCAATAAGCGGGTTATCTAGGAAAGTTGAATGTTATTTGACAATTTCCTGTTTTGATTTGATAAGAAAGAGTTTGCCTCAATTTCTGCTTGCTTCTAAGTATTAAGCTCAAGCAATTTGGAAAGAAATGTTCAGAAAAAAATAAGTTATGGTTTAATTTTATTTACATTAAATATTTAGCATTTTCCCATCCATTTGGAATTTGAATAACAAAAAATTGTGGCAAATCACCGTTATTAGATTTTTTTAAAGTTTGCTAATTATAGGTACAGTGAGACATGAGACTTTTTCTTGACACAGGTTTTGGTGGTGAAGCCGTTTATGTTTGTTTTTTTGGAAAGTCGTTTAACACCACAAATAGCAATGGGGTTTTTGCCACTAGCTTTGCAATGCATACACCAGTAAAGTTGACTGACAAATATGATATGGTATCATTTTACCATTGTATTTCCTAGTCCTGAATGGCTAAAAATTACCCTACTCATACAATGCTAACATTGGTAAACGATATTGTTGCCTGAAGGCACAAATTTCTTCCTTCTCAAAAAATTGAAGGATTCACTTTCTCAGCAGGTACCAAATTTTGAAACCTGACCTGGTAACACGATTCGGTTTGTAGAAAACTCATTTTTATATAAGAAATATACGTTTTAAATCAATTATTACAATGTTTCTCAATTTAATTTCCGGGGTTTGAGGATTTCTGACAAATTAACATTTTCAGCACATTCAATCATTCCACAATTTGATTGGTTGAAATATGGTAATTTTGTAAAATATTCCTGTATGCATTGAACACATGAATTGCAACGCAAATTGTACAAGTAGTTTCACTTGTCAGATGTCCAATAATTTAGTTTGTATCTTCAATATAATGGTATTTTTTAAACTATACATTTTTTAATGTAAGTGCAATATGACAGCATGTTAACTTATGCTGAAATCGGCCTCCTTTGACATCGGCCAATTTTTTGTATTGGAAGGCAGTGTTAGTATAATGCCCATGACTGACATGTGGCACACTTTTTTTGGTTGCTACAAAACTGAGACTGCATTCTTGCAAAAACAAATGTGCAACAAAACGGATACCGATTTCAGCATATGCTACCATACAATTGTGCCATAAAAAGACCGGGATTCTTCTTGCTATTTCTTTGACATAATAGTTGAAGTTGACATATTTCTACATTTTATAGAAGCATTTCGCTTGTCTTATAATTTTATAATGTAAAAAGTTTTTATATGTTAGAATTTTGCCTATTACATCAAATTAATTTACAATATTTCATTGTCCGGTAACGATTATACAGTATTTCACTAATATACGAAATCATGTTGAATATTAATCTCAATTCATAAGCTGCAAACTAATAAAATATTAACAAAATTGAGATATTAATATTTATAAATACGGGGGAAGTGAACTTGCCAATGTTTGTTGTAATTCCGGTTTGTGATCAACAACAAGTTTGTTTAGTGCTCATTTAGTCTGGACTGGTTTGTTGGCTCCAAAAATGTTGTTTTCCGTCTTTAACCTTGCCAATTTATGTCGTTCAATCGGAAATTTACACAGATGCTGCATTTGGAGAGCAAGAAGAAAAAGAAATTAATCAACATGAAGAAGGAAGAGTTTTCCCATTAGTTTTTGCTTTGTTCGCATTGTCAAAATGTTGTTTGGTTTCATTTCATTCAGATAATGTTCATTTTAACAAATAATATCAACACCCTCTAAATTAATCAATAAACACGGAACTATACTCAAGTATTCTACAAACATTTTTGGAGTTCAAAAAATAATATTCGGGTATCTCATAATTTAACTATAGTCGGTTTCTCACAGAAATTCATAAAAGTTCTTCATTTTCAACTGCTCTCTTTACCAAATCTGTCCAATTTGTGAAGCCAATTTCTCCAAATAGGCCGACTTTTGGGCAGTTCTATGAAAAAGTCAACACAGGTTCTCTTCTTCATACATTCATGCAAATAAATCTACGAGTTTGTGCGCGCTTTTTGAAGCTGCTGCACCGCATCTGGGGAATTAATCCACTTGAGAAAATACAGTATATGTATTTTCAGAGGCGGCACACCACAAGGCCTTGTATAACATTTATGTACCACAATTTCGGCATTCCCATATAAAAACCACCAAATGAAAATATGTTTCTATATACACAACCACATAGTACTTGTAGATCAAAAGTTTAAAACATGCAGTCTATATAATTTACAATTTTATATCAACTAGACTCTGTTAGAGCACCGTCATAAAACAGGTTTGCTTTAAAACAATTGTTTGACTATTATTTATTAAGTTTTCCATTTAATACAATCACTTATCAGCGACAATATTTGCATAAAAAATATACAAATTTACAGTTTGTAATTTTATAAAAAAATTATGGTTGATATTAATAATTCATAAAGTTGTAAACCAATGCAGTCGAAACCTTTCTATATTTACTATTAAATTTATTACTAAGGCCCCATAGCCTATAATAAATTAATAGATTCCCGTCCCCGCGCGCATCGGTTTTTTTTTTCAAGCGAAAAAAATTATTCATTAAAATACGACTGAAAAATCAACAACTCTACCCCGTGTCCGCGACAACACACAAAAACGCGATTCGATTCGTTTTATAGGCAATTGTTTGTGATTTCGTGATGATGGTCATGGGCTAGCTAGGGTTTCATGCCGAGGTTTCAGCGCCACTTCGCGATCAATTTAATTGCAATTTAAAATAAATAAAAACCGCACACGCGCATGCATTTTCGTCGACTTCCGGACGGGAATGTATTAATTTATTATATGGGGCCTAAGCTATTCTACTGATATATAACATCATTGCATTCGATTGTGTGCATTTGTATCCTACTTCATAAAAGTTATGGCATTTTTAAATGTATGTTTTCAAGTCATCTTACAATATTCATTACTAAGACTACGATTGTAGCTGTAAAAGTATAAAATAATACAAAATTGTGTATACCACTTTACCGGTAATGACGGAGTTAATTATACCTAGTACCTATATCTGAATATGATTTGATGCAATAAACATAACCACATCACAAATTATTATAAGTGGTTTAATTATTACAAACATAATTGAGAATACCATATGCGTTCAGATTTAGATGGCAATGCGAATATATTTAGAAAGTTGAAAATTGAAACCCACTCAACCGGTATTAGAGCTCAGGCTTCAATTGCAAGTTGCAGACAATATACAACGACTCATGAAAGTCATGAAAAATCTGCACATGTTAACAGCTAGAGGTCAAGCTACAATATTGTTTTGAATATCACCGATTATATTATTATACGCATTATTATGTTTCGTGTTTTTAAATTTATTTATTTTATTATTAAATAATTCTGTTACGAATTTTAAAAATAAAACAATGACAGTGTTAATTATTCACATTAGAAAATAGGTTGTGTTCATTCAATTCCAACAAACTTTATGCATAATTGGACATAAATATACCGGGTGAGGAAAAAGTCTGGTTCCCAATGGAACATCTCGAAAACGGTGACATTAATCGCTTTGAATGTTTTGCCGTTGTATAGTAAGTAGTAGAGGGGCAATCCAAAAATCATATTAGAACCATAGTCCCAGTTTGAAAGTTGTAGAGATTTGTCGAATTAGTCTAATTAAGCAAAGTTTATGTCCCATTGGGTGACGGGCGAATTTATAACGAATTTAAGCTGAAGTAAGAAAGCCCAGTTGCGCCCTGGTTTCAGCTTCTCTGCCTGACACCATTTCGGTTATTTTCATTTATTGGCTGACTTGCACATCAGGTAAAGCAGCTCGGCCTAGGGGTTCAACTTATCATTCTGTTTTGTATGAAATTTATTTAAATATGCAAATTATTCTTGCGTTACAATTTATTGCGAAAGATCGACTATCAATCTTATCATCTTGAAAATTGTTGGATAAAAAGTTTTTCACTCATTAAGGGATACGCAACTTGTTTCAATTGGCAAGATACAGAAATGATTATTTGCATAAGGAAAATATGTAAATGATTATACACAAATACAGTATCACTACGATTTCACTTAGAATCTATTTCAAAATACATAAATGTGGCATATCATAAAAAAACATACATGGTGAGAAATGTTTTTCCCAATGGGACATAAACTTTGCTCATTAAGACTAAATCGACAATGCTCTACAACTTTCAAATTGGAACTAGGGTACCAACTCAAATGGGCTAAAAAATAATTATTGAATAACCTTGAAGACGACGTCATAGGCCACGTGCGAGATGATTTATCGATTGCCCCTCTACTACTTACTATACAACAGCAGAACATTCAAAGTGATAACTGTCACCGTTTCTAAGATTTTTCATCAGGAACCAGACTTTCGCCTCACCTTGTTTTAGCAAAAAGAGTGTTTTTATACAAAAAAAATATCACCGATTTAATCAATATTTACATAAAATGCTTTTTGCTATATTTTGGAAAAGGGATCATCCATAAAATACGTTCGCTAAAATCGCTGAAATTTGTACCCCCTCCTCCCCCCCCTTTTTGTAACAAAGTTGCAACAAATCCAAACATCCCCCCTCCCCCCTGGGCGAACGTCATGTATAATATAAAAACTCCCCTTTTCCGAAAAAGACGTGCGTTTATGATTTGAACAATAAAGTTAATTGTAAAGAAAATAGAATTTTCTAATGGCTAAAGTTTCAATGTAGGGCAATTCCATGTTGCTGACGCACAAATTTGCATCGTTAAATTCTTTATTTAAATATATATTTATTATGTGTTTTGTGATATTTAACAATTTTTTTGCCAATATGTCTGGGAGACCATGAAATTTGAAATAAAAAAGCTCAAAATTTATTTACCATAACCAATTAAACAATATTTATTTTCAAAGTGTGTGTTGCTGACGCACCTCAATTTCACCGTGAAATGTGACCTTGGTGTATGCTTATTAAATATCAAATCGGCTGTTAAAGTTCTTTTTTCAAGTCAATATGATTTCTATGGCTATCCTAGTTTTATAAAAGTTAAACAGCAAGAAAATCCAAGCTATAGCACACAAGGAATTAGCTTTTAAAGTCATTGCGGACGCATAATTTTTGTGTTACACTTACGTGGAATTCACCTGCAACATCAACATAGTACTATGTGTAAAAAGGAAATTTTGTTCAAACTTTGCAAATATGTATTCGGATTTGCACGGTAATGCCTGGAAAAATTGATGAACGTACACATTATATAATTATATCCTCCCCCATTTTATCGTACACCTTTGGTCACAGTCATCAAAGACCCCCTCCCGCTTAAAGCGAACGTATTTCATGGATGATCCCTAACTACAAATTGCCAGTTTCAATTGTAGGCATACCTTCTTTTTCTTATACATTCGTAAATGTACTTTTTACAAGCATTAATCAAACTATAAGAATTCAATTATGTATTGTACGAGTACATCACACGATTTAACACAATATTATTATTATTATTGGAATTCAGAAGAAACACTTTAAATATATATATATTTACTTTGCAGCTATATTGGATATTCGTAATCCTTCATTCACAACTCTGTATAGGAGAATGACCTATAAGAAACACGTTATATTGCTATGACCTCACAGCACCTAGATGTTATAAAAACTAACTTGGATTAATTGCCTTAATTATTGTCATCAGCTATGCCATTTAGCTGCAATTCAAAGTTAGGCCCGTTTACCCTTTGTGCATAAGTCACCAACCTAATGATCATAAATTATACGGAGGACATACTACACAGAGAGATATAGATAGAAAAAAGTTGGTCAAAAGTAATTTTTCTTATATGTCACTTTAAGCCAAGTGATTAATACAGCAACGATATTTGAGGTCGTAAAAAAGAAAGGCACATGCATTATTACATTGTTCAACTTGTTGACCATGCAATGGATCCGGTAATTATTAAAAAGGAGTATTTCATGTTCATGTTTATTCACGAACATGTAAACCTGTAGGGGTTTTGATCCCTGTCACTTCCTGCATCGTCTCGACATGATTTGCGCTATCAACTTCGCAGATCCTTAGGTCAAGTACCTCCCTTCAACGATATTATTTTATACTCTCAAAACACGTAGACTATATATACATAGACTGTGTTCTTGTAAAACACTCCTGTTTGGAGCGCTACCTGAAGGACGGACAGTCCTAATCGTTTCACTTTAAATGCCACAAAGCCCAACTAACTCATATCCAATCAAACTTGCGGCTATTCGTGTTAGGAGTTTTTTGTTACTAATTACCACTTGCATTTACACAAGTTAAAATCGGATTTATTGTGCAAAAAATATAATATTACATCCACAAGGAAAAAACGAAGTCTGCACAGTTCTTTACTGGAAATCTCCTCTTAGCCACTACAGTATGTAATTGCGATGTTTCTTATTAGGGTCAAGCCTTGTGATCTCATGACAGTACCAATTACATGGCGCAATGAGCCATTATAGGATTTTTAAATGTAAATTTTTGTTGCAAATTTCTAGAGCAATCTATCACGAATAATCCAGAAATTCTGTACAACTCTGAATCAAATTTTGCCTAAATATTAGACTATCATTGCAATTTACCTTATGAATTTATGCAACATTGGTATCTCTGCAGCTTTGAGTGCAAACTAAATTCATTGTAAAATATTGGTGTCCATTACACAATGATCTCATAATTAACATGCAAAAATCATTAAGTTAATTAATATGGTACTTACAAACAGTTATAATTGTAATATCGAAAAGAAAAATTTGTCTTCTTGCCTTAATTTGTTAATAAAAATTTTGCAGAATTGTTTATGCCCTTTTTTCAATTTGGACACATTTGAGCACAAATATTTTATTATTAGGAAATAAACAATTAGGATTATGAAAAAAATTTTGAACACACACCTGCCATTTCAGGTTATTAACATCATATCCCCCTTCTATAAATACTCACAATATTAAACAATACAATAACAAATTGTTTCAGGTAGAGTGCAACAAATAAATAAACAGTTCTGAAACATGTATTAATCACTAACGTTTAATGGATGCAGCTGCTTTATGTTTGTTTTCCTCTCAGTAATACCAGTATATAATTTTAAGGGCAATTTTAAATAATAATAGACTCACATTGTGTCCGGATTTAAAGAATCTATATCTCAGAGGTAGCCCACTCCTATCCATTATTAAAGAATATTTTCCTGTCTTCAGGCTACTTCATTATTAGCTGAATTAATTCACAACACTTTTATACTGTTCCACAATTCACATTTTGATCATACAATATTTAACAGATTCTTATACAAATCCGTTTTAATTTAGAATAAAAATACTTTTTAAATCTTAAACTTATATAATTTTAGAATGAAAACGTCCATAAATTGCCATGTTATCTTTAATAAATCCTACAAGTCGTGTAATTAATAAATACATATTTTTAGAAACAACTCCACTTTATTCAATCAATGCAGCATTGTTTAAGAAAAATTTCATCTAAGAGCCCTCTTTGTAATTTTATTTTATTGAAACCTATTTCTACATAGCCTAGATTCTTGGATTCTTTTAACCTAGCAGCAAATTTTTTAAGAAATATGGTAGGTAGTAGGCCTGCACGATAAAAACGAGAATAAAATTTCAATACATTTTCGTATCACGAAAATAAAAGTAACGTAAGCGTTATAATATGTAGCATGATATATTTGCGTCCATATTTTTTGTTACCTTGTATTGTTTTTGCATACGTGCAACTATTTGGAAACGTTGTAAAAGGTCATACAAAAATAGGCGGTGCATGTCGGCATTTGTTCAGAAGGAAAAGTGTGGTTTCGGTTGCAAATCATCTCGCAGATTTTTGCAATAAATGCTTGCACTATTTCTCAGCATACTGTTTTTTGTTTATTTTGTAACCATGTAGCAAGTGAAATGAACATAAATGGAGCCATTTTTAATCTGACTTTTCGAAATATCAGAAATTATTGACAATACTTTGACAATCTAATGCTGTGAATATATAAATAAGAATAATTTCCATTTTAAAATAATACAGTTAAACTTTTTGCCTCAATTCTTCTGAACATATCATCATAGACATATATTTCAGAGCAGGAAATCCCATTAACATTATGTTTTCTCTTTTGTATAAGCTATAACTATCAAGGACACATGTGCCTACAAGCTCTCATTATTTCAAATTGCATGGTCTATAAACTTTTACACTTGCAAATAATAAACTTTCATTTTACCAGAACAAAAGAAATGGCGACAAATGTGTAACTGAAAGATTTTTTCTCTCTAAATTTCTATTTCTTTAAATACTTTAGTAAATTAAATTAAATTTTATGTTTAGCAGAGCACTTAAAACTTGCAAGACAAGCAGTTTTCCATCTCATCCCATTTGCACACGCGCAATCCTTTCACAAATTGCTTTTCATGACTTGATTTACGAAGTCTCAATCATTTCAATCTCTCAATTGAACACTAATTTTTTTTATCGAATTACCAATTATAGAATGTAACGCAATATTAATTCCATTTGTTTTCAAACTTAATTCTCCAAAATACGTACTTACACAACCATCTTGAAACTAACAGGCCATATAATTTTAATTGAACTAAATAGTACATACTTATCACCTTAATCATCTCCTCATAAAAACAAATTGGACTTGATTGTTTGATCCCATAACAATTAAAGTCAAGAACTACATATATTTCTGCCTTTTTAAATATTTTTAATCTTCACAACTTTTTGCAGGAAAACAAAAAAGTACAATGAGAAAAATGTATACTAACCGGGGCCATTTTCCTCTGGGGTGGTCCATATCGTCTCCTCCTTTCAGGACACCCTTTGATTAAGCTTGTTAGCTTGGCTTCATTAGCATTGATCCAGTTTGCAGTCTTCGATTCGCCGATGGCCGTCGTCACCAGCAAGACGTCTTTTAAGATTTGCTCAGCAGCTGATCTGAGCACAAGAAAATGTTCCGGGTTTAACAATTCAACTTCACTCTCATTGGACTGGCTTTTCGCGCCACGCCTACTAAACAAACTTTTTGTGATCACTGTAGAACATGGCTTGGAATTAATTGTCACCAAATTATAATAGGTATGGCTTGTTTGAGAAGATTTAACATATACAGTGATGAGCAGATGTAAGCACTATTCAGTGACAATATTTTTTTCTTTCCTGCGAGAAAAATGAAATGTTTATTTGTGTAGATATTAAAATAAATCCATTATAACATAGTCAGGTTTTTAATTTATTGGCACCTCAATTTTTGGTTGTCCTGTTACAGAACTGTTTGAAAATGTAGAAAACGATGATTAAAAACTGAACATTGAGTACTTCAAATATGTGCTCATTCTTCCATGAGGGAACTTTTCTAACATTTGTATCATACATAATTTAGTAACTAGAATAGCTAGAATTATTTACAACTTTCAATCGGGTTTAAAATGTAACTTTTACCAAGTTTGGGCTTATGTGAATTAAAGACAACAGCTTAATATATACAATATTTAAGTGATACAAATTGCAGGGTAAGGAGCAATACAGTGATAACTCAATGGGATAATGTGGAGAAATAGTCTGAAATTATCTCATAGCCAGCATATAACACGTGGGAAATTATTATAATGAGGTTTTAATGATCACCTCATGGTTGTTTGCCTATCTTAGGTCATTGTAGGCCTACACAAAATTGTCTAACGTATTTGTACATATCGTGTTTGTTTAGGCAAACTACACAAGGATATGTAGGCTAACAACTAACTGAACAAATTTAATTATTCTAATAACAATGTTCCTGATTAATTAAATATATGAAATATTCATAGTGATTGAAGTAATAATTACAGGCAATTAACTTTTCGCTTTCATAAAATATAAGCAATATTTATTTTCCAGTTGCATAGCAGGAAAAACTGATGAGATTATGACAATTTTTGAAATAACTTATAAAGTCAAGCATTACTGTATTTTTTATAGGTATATGCAAACGAAAGTTTTCAGAAATATTTCATTATACAGTACGGCATTATTAACAACAGCAAATTTAAGCATAATGGCAAATATTAGTTTTAGACTTATTTTTGATGAGATTGTCTTTGGGAAAAATACAAGAGCCGAGTATGGCAGCGAAGTCTCCTTTCAAACCCGACCCAGCAATTTCAATATCTGGCAAAAGAAGGCAGGTGCATCAATAATACTATGCAATTTCTTTTAGTAGCCTAAGTACATGAAAGCACCTCAACGAGCTACCCAAAAGAGCATGTGTATTTTTACAAATGCTACGCAAATCCTAAGTTTGGTAATTTCTGTATTTTGGGAAACTTGATGTTGCCCGCGTCAACGGTTTGCGTGCTTTCAGAGGATTTGGATGTTTTTTGGCCCGGAATTTTTTTGCAGGTTGGACAACTGCCAGAGCTTCCTCCTCACTTGTTACAACGACTCGAGGTCAGCGGATAAGCAACCTCTGCACACCCTCACAAATCATCGCTAATCCGTCAAACAAGTCTTCGATTTTCCTATTTAAAAAATCCTATCTGCGTATTCAGTTCAACCGCACCGATATACATAAAGCGCAATTATTTATAGAATGCTTCATTAAATTCAGCAGGCCATTTGTAGATTCGAATGCCGCTATTATTATTATTATTACATTGATAGATATTCAGGAATTAGATCATCCCCCAAGGAAATGAGATTACATAACAGGTGTTAGTATGAATTATTCCCAACATAACTTCGTCGAACTAATGTTAATTAATTAATTTTATGCTGCAAAATTATACGAAAATATATGTAGAAAGTTTTGTTTGGGAATTTGTTTTTCTCATATCTGAAGAGGATATTTAATTAAATATAACGCTATTATAGCAAAATACGCTATATTTTGTTAAGGTGAATACTTGCCGACAATAAAATGAAATTTACTTGACGGCCAAATGAATAGTAATATATTTTTTACAAATATGTCAGTGAAGAAAAACAATTTTCATTGTAAAATGTAAAATCTGGGGAGGTATGCGCCAATTTGTGTCATTACAGTACTTCCATTAAATTGCTATAGTGCAATGCAAAAAAACCGCTGTTGGAAAATCACAATGACGCAAGTTATAATATAGCGTACATGCAAATTTATGTGTAAAATCATCAAGTTATCTAATTTTAATACTACAAAATACAGTGTAATTTCTTTAATCCATAATAATTTGCTTCTGAAGGTTTTTACAAAATGATAAGAAATGATTTTATACTGCAAGATTGCAAGTGAGAGAGTAAGGAAAAGCAAGGCACAAGAGTTTAGGAATTATTTCCGCAGAACATCTTGCAATAGAATCAAAAACCTAATGTACATATGTTGAAAAGCTTCCTTTCCATATATTATTACCTGGATCAGCCTAAAACTCCAACCAAATTTAGAAATTGAACAACTTGCTCATTACTTCGATTGCATGCAAGCAGCTGGCATTAATTGATACAAACATATCTAACATTAAAACCCAAAATGGTTTGATTCATGGCTGAAATAAATAATGGATTCGTTTCTCCAAACTGTATGACTAAGAGGTTTCCATTTGCAGATCGACTGTAAACAAACGGTTATCAATAAGAAATGTGTATACCTACCTCAAGTTCGAAAACATATAATACTTGTATTAATACTTTAACAGACATTGCAAATTTTGCTATATATTCTGTACTTATTCTTTATATATTGCCGCAATTTTACAATGCACGTGGATTGCAATCACAAGTATTAATCTGCAAAAACTAGATAATTTTTGAGTCAGTATTCATCAGGGTACAATGTATGTTATGAGACGGTAATTTTCAAAACTAAATAAGGGTTTCATTTCTAGAAGCCGCTATTTATGTGAAATAAATTTCCATGTCGATTATCTCGGGGTCTGTTTGCTTGATAACATTTGTTGAAACTTCGCGTAAGTGTTAGGAAGACATGCTGATATTTAGATTCTTAATGAAACACTGCATTATTGAAGTTTTGGACCTACTACTCTTCCCTATAATAACATACTCTAAAACCATTTGAATTTGCTCGGATTTAATTTCGCTTATTTTTCATGAGCAACCATTCGCGTGGTTTAATTTGTGTAGATGCTTGTCTAAATAGTAGTTAAAAATGGGTACAATAGGAAAGGGATGACAATCTTCTTTCCATTGGATTTAAAATGTGTTATTAATTTGAGTTATGATTTTCAATGTGACCCAAAAATTGGTCAGTAGTCGGAATACTGTAAGGACGCAAATAAAACAGATATCACAATAATGTATATTTACTTATATATTGTTTATTTCTTTGTTTGTTTCTTTGTTGTAGTCGATTTCTGAGGCTGCAGTGCACAAAGACCTATGCTGTCAAACTGAGGTTAGCCTTTGTACAAAATGGCTCTGTCAGGATATAATCGCACATCACAACAGCTACGACGCTTTGTAGAAAAGGTTTTGGACAACTAATGCCAGATTCAACAATCAATCAACAAACACCGCTGGAGGCTGCCATTTTGCTGTCTCATAGACAACTACTTGCATATCACTATGAGTGTCATTAGAACCCTCATGTGCAGAAGACACTTTCAGATTCAGCACCAAACTTCGCCATTTTGAAAGTGCTTAACATGGCAACTCGATACCCCATTATGAAATCTATAAAAGAGTTACCTTGGTTTTGTAATAAGATCATCTGTATATCCCCTACTGTGGGACAAAGAAACACAACAAAGAACAAATAAATAGGTGAAATTGCAACGAGAACTTCAGCTTTCACTCTTTGTTAGTTAGTGTGACCTTAAAGATGACCATTTAAGTATAGATTAGGTGAGGGATTATAATATTCTCAGGATGTGTCCATCTTCTAAAATAGTACTGGGAGATCCACTGCACTAAAATATTAGAAAAATGCAAAAAGCTACATAAAAATTGAATGCCCTTTCAATCTACGTATACGTATACCTTGACCATTTCAATATTTTTCCAACTAGGCACCTAGGAATTTCAATGATGTTAATGGAAAATAGCTTGAATTAATACTGGAATTAATAAGTACTGCAAAGAACTAATCATGGAAGTTCAGAACATTCAATGAAACGCCATGAAAATGCTAACTCAGAATTAGAACAAGTATACAGCATGTTGTCTCCTTGCTCCACTAAGTATTATATTTTCACAAATATTAAGAACCTATTTATTTTGAAGTTATATGTTTGTTTAATTTTTGCTTTTCGAATGTTTTATTGAAGTCATGAGCAACTTAATACCATGGTATCACACTGCAGCCACAGTAAAAAAAACAAAACATTATTTTTATGCAACACTTTCTCTTGCTACTCTCTTCAACAATTCTAACAATATGCGAAGGCGGTCGACTATAAATGTGTCATTAGACGGCAGCAAAAGGTGTTTTTTTGCATAGCAAATGGATTCAGAAATTGGCGAACGGAAACACGTAGCTGTGGAAAATGGAGTATGTCTTTTTGCATGCAGAGATGGTAATGACAAAAGCATTTGTTATTTGTGTCACGTTTGATGACAGATCGCAATGTGTTCTCTGCAAAAATGTATCTGGAAAATAGATCGACATCTTGAATAAAAGTTGTCAGATAGCATTCCAAAAAATACGCCATCTTTATGCATATGTCGCAAAGGAATTAATGTTAAATTTTTATGGAATTTTACGAATTCTTACTGCTGTCAAAATGATTATATAATAGTCACACTCAACCTTCATGGAAAAATGATATATTTCACAAACAGATAGTAATAAAATATATGTATGTTTCCCAAAATCTGGTTATATAGTTTTAATGGGCTTAAAATCCTTGATTAAAATTCTTATTTTTACAACAGTTGCTTTGATTAAAATCAAATTGAAGTGAATTTGGATTATTATAAACTGATTTGGCAGTTCAGACTTTTTCCATATGACTGCCATAATCCAAATAGTCTTCAATTATTAATAATTATTTTAGTGCAAAGAATAAATGTATCGATTAAATACGTACATTATACAGTAATTATAAAAAATAAAATTGCAAGTACGAATTTTAAGTCTATTCAACTTGTAATACGAATTTGGCAATTATAAACATATACAATATATTTAAACTAAAACATTTAAAGTAATAATAAGATTATACATGAATCTGGAATTGTTAATGCATATTGCAATGCTGTTTTCCCAAATAGGCAGAGTAGGCACTGGCTTATGAAAACTTACCATTTAGGACCCTATAAAAACAGCATGCCTAAGAAATATTGGGTTTTTTAATGTTACATATTTTTAAATAATATTTTAAAATTTGCTTTGCGCAGTAAATGTTTAACTGCCTTGGGACCTCCTCTGTTTTTGATCTAGTATTGTATTTAAATAAAAGAAAATGTATTTTGAAATCAATTCGCACGTGGCCATTGATTTTGCAGAGCCCAAGAATGTACAGTATTTGAATAGCAATGAAGCCTATGACACGACAAGGGAATGTTCTTCACCGAGACATCATACAAAAAGTCCTCCAGGCAAGAAAAAAACCAAGAATGTTTCACAAGTATTTTGTCACGAAGAGCATCATGTTAAATGTTCTATGCCCAGCAGAGATTAAATTGCATGTTAAACGTTGACTATTTTCGTTCTACTGCACGTAACTCACACAGCAAGTATACTGCATAAGCCAGTTTTTGTGAACCAAAATGATTTAGAATGTCAACTGAAAACTTTGCACTGCTACTTCTCATGGTACTGCTAAAAAACAAATACCACCACCATGAATTGTTGCGAGTAAAAATAACAGAATGTCAAGTTGTTGGGAGGAATTGTTTTTTTAGCTACATTTCATCAAATATCAGCTAAATAAGTGTTCACATTCAAGTAGACATAGTCATTGCAAAAAAGCACGTATATCATGTTTAAAGCCGTAAAATGCGAATTGTCAATTTGAATTTTAATAAATGATAGAAGCGCCAAAATGCCGCAAGGACACTACTGGTGAAGTAATAATTACTAATTAGATAGTGTAATTAAAATTATAAACCAACTGATAAAAATTATCAAAATTGTATACAAACTTAATATAAATTGCCATTTAGCAGCTCAAGGCATACAATGCTATTGTTACCCATTTGTAATCAAGCCCCATGTCTTACTCGTATTAAAATCAACTCACTTCACACGTCTTCAACTTGCGCGATTATTCTCCGGACCAATTAATCTCGGAATGCTAGGGATGCCTGTGATGTTTCGCATTTCTTTTCCAGCAATGGTGTTTAATAATGAAGTGCTAATATATTGTGGTACATTCTCCTCATTAATATTGCTTACAATTATTTTTGGGATTTATAGGTTACTACCATTAGCACTAATTAATAGCGAGTTGCATGCAATACATACTAGATTTTCAAGGCAATGAAAAGCTCAAAGCCATCACTCCGTAATATATGCTGTGTTGACATCTGCATGTTAGTTTAAATGATATCTTGTATAAACACATCGTGATGGTGCTAATACCATGGCTAAATGGTGTACTTCATGCAATGTCAGCAAGGTATACTACTAGATAATGCCACTGCCAAGTTTCCTTGGCTACTAAAAATTGCAGAACCATGTAATCAATTTTGAAATGTTAGCATCTGTAAGGTGTAATATGGAAGTGAACTGAGTATGTGAAAATACAAAACGGACCACACAAGGCGCCTCTAGCTGCCATCCCAAGTTATATTATTGATAATTCGCATTCTTAACAAAGACCTTAACTCACCTCCCACCTCCCCCCAAATTCCCCCCTGGGTTTAACCTCAGAAATGCAGTCAATCATTCAGCCAGATTGTTATCTGTCTTGCTCAGGCAAGGGGTGAAGTCCTCATGGGTGCAGTGGGAAGTTCTTATTTCATTGCTATACGAAATTTCGTGTCATTTGGATACATTTATAGCAACAAAACCTGAATAAATTATCATTTGTAATTTTGTACACTTGCCGGTCTATCATAAAGAAATGACATGTGTATTCCGGTTATAAAATATCAAATTAAAACTTTGAAAACACTAATTTCTGTGATTCTTCAATACTTTTACATTTGCAATCCTTTTTTTTATTCCAAAGTCATGTGCTCCAAAGGTTAAAGGCAAATGATCTTCACAACAAGGTGAAATGGTACATCCACAAGAGCATTTAAATCCTCACCCTTGAGGACAGGTATACTCTGTCTCACTCTGCGCATTGCACATTTTGTGGCATCATGAGATGCTTCATCCTCATGTTTCATCTATGATTTATATATGAACCAGAATAACAAATGGACATAGGCGGTGTGGGCTAAATTTAGTAAAGCATATCATCTGGTAAAAACAATTTTCCTTCGAAAATGGCAAATGTTGAATGACTGACTAAGCCGTTTATTCGAGTTCATTGTCTTGTGAGTGAAATTGTCTTACATTTCTACATTAGTAAATTATTCAGACATGTAGGTTATGTTGACAATGTGTTTTGCATCGGAACAAATTATTATTGCAGTTTATTTTATTTCAGTCCATTCAGCAATTCGTAACTGACTATATAAAAATATAAAATAAACACTAATTTGACGAATAACATGCCAACTTTTGCACATTCCTTTCAGTCAATGATGCATTACTATACAGGTATGTAATTGGATATTTTGGGAGTGCGATGGTTCTTAACACAATGAAATCTTTTGTGGGCGGTGTGGGAGAATCGGGGACGCGTGTAGGTTTTGAAATCTTTCTACCCAGCATTGTTTTGAGTCTTCTGTCACCAGGAACAACACCAAACTTGATGCTTTGGTGTTGCCAGGAATAAATAGTTCACTCAAGGCCGAAGTTTGTTGCTGCCTCACAGTTGCAGATCTGTTGTAGGTCAACGTCCCACCTAAAGCCCCTCCTTGGTTACATGTTCTGTCTTTGTGGACACGCAGTTACTTCAGGATGGCTTGCAGTGTATAGTTTTCCTTACTGTGCTATAAGGACATAGGGTTTGGTTGTTTCGATTAGCGCCCTACATTGTAATGGGCATCCTGGTATACCTGCATGCTACTTGGGACACTATGCATTTCTATTTCTAAATACTAATTTATGGCCACAAATACTTATACTGTACATTGCGTACGTCGCTTATCATAAATTGAATCCCAATACATTTAATTGTGAGTTGTCACACATTTCGAAAAGTGCACTAATATTTATCACACTAATAAAAATCCACTTGCACTTGCCAATGAAATCTTCTAAAATTATTCACAAAGTTACAGGAATCACAAAATAGAAATAATTGCATGACATCAAAAATTAAGTTGAAATGGCTATACTTTGTTAGCACTATACAGGGTGTCCCTGAAATGTGTGATCAAAATCGTTGCAGTTTATTCAGGATGAAATTAGAAGACTAAAATGTTCAATAACATTTTGAGGTCAGGAGCTTCATTGTGGAGGGGGTCATTTCGAACACTTACTGCGATGCCGGTGATATTGTGCTTAGTGCACTCGCTTCTCAAACACGCATTACTTTGGGATTTCATGAGTAATGTTGCTTCCAAATAAAAATAAAGATAGTTTTCGGTTTGTTATACATTTCAGTTAAGGAACAGTGAATGGTGAGACTTCAAAACAGGCCGCAACGTCACCAAACTTCGAATGCATTTTCCTCCGCAACGAGCCCAATCGCAAAATGTTTCTGAACATTTCAGTCTTACAATGTCAACCTGCATACACTGTATGATTTTTATCACACGTACATTTCAGGGACACCCTGTATATAGCGAAAATTATTTGTAATCGATGTTCACATTGCAACATTTAATCGAGCGTTGACAATTCTATGCAAACGACAATATTTATCCGAAATCCATTTATCTTTAGGACTCCATCGACAGCAATGCATTTTTCACGTGCATTGATGAGAGAGAGCTTTTTCAACCATTAGAAAACATTGAAATTGGTTAACCCTCTGGTGGGAACATCTGCCTCACAGGCAGACATATGATAGTTCCTATTATCAATGTTAGGGGGTGCTAAAAAACCAAGGGCCTCCAGCCTTCTCATGTGCTTCAGTACACTTCTAACCTTCGATGAGATAAGGTCGTATTTTCTTCATTTGTTTTTGTCCATTATACGAAACGAACTACAATGTACAATAGTGTATTCAATGTTGTACATTGAGTGTGTAGAAGATTTGTGATTTTATGTGCAATACTTTAAGGATTGCATATTATACGTTAAACTTTTAATTTAAGGCTTTGCAATTGAAAACATTTTGTGAAGAAAGAACAGAGGTATTAATCCGATGGTTTATTGCTGGAATTTACGTTATTTTTGATAACGTCTGCCTCTGAGGCAGATATTCCCACTGATGGGGAAAAAATAATGTTCCCACCAGAGAGTTAATTATTGACACCCTTGAAATAACATTTTAATAACAAGCGATTCTTTACAGTTTGGCAATTTATCACTACATTATTAGAATAAGCCTTTCATTCTGGACTACTTGTCTGCGCATCCTATATCCCGATTATTATAAGATCATATAAAGACTAATGCTGAAATTTTTATATCCTACTGGATCAAAAATCCAGCAGTGCGACTTAAAATTTTTATAAATTTCTATATGCATCATATAAAATGAATCCAATTGTTTGGTAACGTAAAAATCAAACTTAGGATATATGTAGAGCAATCGTGGTTTCCTAATTTCAAGATACAGTAATTTGCATGCATGCCTTCTGATGATTATGTTGCAGAGCAGAATATGCAGTCTTCCCAATTATACAGTATATCAATTGTGGGTCTAATTTATTCCAAATTATATTTAGCAACTTGTTGGAGATAAGCTAGCTGAAACCACCTGTATATATGCACATGCTCCTCTTGAGGGCATGCAAAAATCGACTGCCTAGACTCGAGAAGTGGTTTGCAGTAAATGTCAACATTCGGTCAACAGGACATGGGGGAGGTATGTTTTCAACAGCTAGCTAGTTAGCAGACTGACTCCGCAGGTTTCTTGAATCGATAATGTCCTCGCGAATTCATGCAACGTTCATTTTCCTTGCAACGACTGCTAATTTTCCACTAACGCAATCAGCATAAAGCCAAACTGCAATTTTAAATGTCAGATGATTGATACAATAAATAGTTTTTAATCGAAAACTATTAGTCAGCTAACATTATAGTGAAGAAGAGTTCTTTTTTTTACGAAAACATGTTCATCATGGGAACAAACTGGTGTTTTGGAAATTTGTCATCACTCAGCTATATATATGTGTGTGTGTTTCTTTCAAAAGTTGTCAGCCGTTCAATGACACTGACCATTCACGTTGTTTCAACTATCAAATCTCCCAGTGTGATAAATGGCTTTTGGCATGAAACTGCCAGCATAAGAATCACATGATAGGTCATTTCTGTAGAAGGTTCCAAAATAGTACAGAGTTTTATCTCGAAACCAACATCTTTTACAAGGAATTTCAATTTGCCAAACTGCATGGTTTTTCCATGCAGCCAGATTTGCAAGTTGGAGTACATACTTGTGGCACCATTTGTATGAAACCGTGGCAACAATTCAGTAGTTTATCTCCAAGCATTGACTGAATGTCTGAAAGTGGCCTGCAGTATAGGGGGCGTTGTCACTGGACGGGTGCACAGTGCTTCCTAATAAACAAGGAATCCGGCATACAGTTTGTCCATGCTTTGCCTGCCTACATATATTGGAAACACCTACGTATGCGTAGGCGTTTCTAATCCCTAAAATCTTCTTATACGGTCGGAAAATGCTGAAAGTGTCAACAACTCTGCCCTCACCCATTTGTCATGCACTTTAATCTGTGTGCCACCTGTGGCACGAACAATCGTCTCTTGTAATTCGCTCCATTTATGGTTCAAACTGCAAACCCACCAAGATTTTCAAGGGTATATAGACATATCCAATATACAGAATATACCAAGCTACACTTGCGTCGGCGGAAATGCATAAGTATTTTAAGCATATGGTGCACGGTTAAAAATGCGCATTTTTGGCGGTAGCTTTTAGTGTGGGGTGCGCCTTTTGATTGTATCGCACAATGTGTGTGTGCTTTAGGGGTGGGAGTGGGTGTATGATCAGCAGTCCATTGAGAGCAGCAAAAAATCACTGACAACCAGCAAAAGACAGGTAAGGTATATGTACAACTGTTGACTCGAGCGACCTTTTGAACTACGAGTGCTTTTAAATGGCCCTTAAAATGAGGGGCTTCAAGGAGCTGTAGGGGTAGGCCTACATTATGGGGGTGATGGCTAAGCAAGGGGAAAAAATGCAGAAAAAAGTCGTGCATGAATGCATTGCATGATGAAATCAAGGTTGAAGACCTGGCAGACCGGTAGAAATAGAAAAAAATTGACAATCCGGCTCTATAACAAATATTTTTTAGTTCAAGTTCCCTCATAAGAACTCATTTAAAGCTGGGGTAGAACGTGTTCTGCAAAGAATCGTGCAATAATCTTCCTAAGATCATAGGCATTTGCTCACCTCACCTTAATCAACTTCAATGTTTTTATTTGAATATCAATAGGATTATTTTACTTGTTGCAGTTATCAGTGAAGTTCCACATGTTAAAAATTGCAAATGTAATTTACAAAACACATTGGACAATCCATTAAATCTTTTTTCAAAGTAAAATATAATACTGGCATTTCCTTGAACATATTATTTGCTAGCATATTAAACAAGTAGTTATTAAGAAAATTTATTATCACAGCATTAAATACGTATGAATCGCAAAAGAATAAGCAATTTTCCACCGTAGTCAGGTCTTCGTAATGGCTTTTAAAGAGAATTGCAATAGTGCTGATATTTAAGCTTCCAATTTATTCATAAAAAAACTAATAAATGTAGGAAATAGAATTATGCAAAACAATTGAGATTATTGACCAGAATCGCAAAATATATTCAAGGCAATATAGTTAAATGAAGAAAAACCGAATGTGAAATACTGGCGCAAACAATTGATAATATGTACAACGCATTTTACACAAGATTTAGACCACGCTATACAGAACTTTACGTGTTCAAATAAATTCCAATATCACGATTAGATGAATTTCTATTGCACCCACTGTTCTGATTCCAAAGCACAGGTGAAGATTTTTATAGCATTTTCGTGCACTTAAAAAAATTAATGGATGACACATATCGATTCCCAAGACACCAGTGGAAGAGATCAAAATCGGTGTGATCATGTTCAGCTGACACCATGAGAAAATTCCGTTCACAGACCAAGGAATTTGTGTGCAGTTTTTGCAACTCGTGACCATCATGGCACCATGTTATATCTTCTCCAATGCAGGCCTACTGGAACGTTAATCTTACAAAAGCAATGAGAATAACCAATCCGTTTGACAAAGGCTCATCCATCCTAAATTAAAAAGGAAGACCTGCTGACATGCAACTTGTAACGGATATATTCGACTCCATCCAACTTGAAAAAGTGGATAGATGGTTGGCGTTGGCGATGTCGCCACATAGATCACTAGGGAACTAGATCACAGTAGGTGATCGGCGTGAGATCAGAGCGACGTCACACCATCTGCAAAGCGGATTTCGGAAAGGAATTCTAACGGAATAGTCAAACTTGATTCCTGCATATTTGAGAGAGGTGACAGATTGGATCTGCTCCACTAATTGGGGCCCCGAGTTCAGCTTCGGTCTCACATCAAGGCCACATCAAATGCAAATGTAAATCGAAATAGACGAAGAGCAGCTACTGTTAGTTCACAAACTGCAATTTGAAATCCAACGCCGACATCGGGGATTGTAGGATTCCGTACGTTGCGACAAGAAATAGGTTTGGAGCATGCAGGCAGTTCTGAATGAGCTGGTGGCTTGGGGGCAGAGTTAGGGGATGTATTGTCCTGGTGGAAAGTTGCAGGGTGGCATCGTCAGTGGTGTCCTCCTCTAATGCAAGGGGAAATCGCTGACCAACTAGTGTAGGTACTACAAACTCGAGTTCAAGAGTTCCTGCATGGTGTAGGTTTAAGTTAAAACCGAATCATGGATACCAGCGCAACTCCAACAAACCTACGAGTGGTGGTCTGTGATGCTTTATAGAATTCAATTGCCGTTTTTCAGTGGTTAAAAATGTGCAAAGCGGATGTTAAAGTGGGCATTCGGATTTGATTATTTTATATTGAAAGGAATCGTTTTCAACCGTCGAAATCTCGCCAGAATAACTTGTTGATGTCATTTAAATGTGTTGTTTTATAGTAGGAAATTGATTTTTATATTTGAGTTGTACTAAAAAAATTAATCAATAATTTTGATGTTAAAATAGATAATAGAAGTTGCAATTAAATTAAACGAAATACTTTTGAAAAGCTTATCAAATATTGGGCATACACATTCGCGGTTTGCATACCACATGCAATTTCTTCGTTTGAGGTATACCAGAACATATTTTGACAACATAAAATTAACGCTTGTCAGCGAATTTTTCAAGTCAGATGGGGGATTTTAACCAGAACCATCCTCGCCATGCAGATAAATTGGTTGCAGACTATAGCTCTTGAATATAAAAATGCCAGAAAATCTTGTAAAATTTTCGTGATGTTAAGATTGATTGTAATAAGAAAACCAGCAGGGTCAACTAACAATATATACATCATTCTTATCCACAGGTTGTCAAATTAACACGAAATCAGCTTCTCAGCAGGAATCAAGTCACAAATTCGCAGTTATTTATTGTGAGAATATATTACATTATTTCAAATCAAAAGCGACACTTTTTGAAATTAATATCCAATAAATTAACCACAGTATTCTTCAACATCTAGTAACATTTCAGGTGCCATTACTTCATCGATTTGCAACAAGAATTGCAAAGGAGACTTCTAAATGAATATTGTGTAATGAAATTTTTAAAAGTCGGTGTTAGGATGAGGGAATATGAACTCTGAATATACAGTTAGGTATATGTAGTCTTAAATTTCCTGAAATGTATTCTGAGAGGAGCAGCAGGCTTACATAAGCAAATATTTGAATTAATTTCAATTAGAATTTCAATTCACGCCATGCCATAGCAGAAATTTTGAAAATAGTAGTCCTTACAGTACAAGTAGTAACATAAATTTGAGGCATAAATATTTATAATCCTATAAGCCTCTTGGTGGTGTAATTTATCTCAGTCCATTATGCGAGATCATTAAAGTAGGAAGGGGCAGGTAAATTTCGGGAACAAGTATAAGTTTTGATAAATTTGAACTTGTTGTGCACAGTAAAACAAGTACAGGAGTAAAATGTCAGCCGCGGGTGTGTTGTCCAGGTGCGAATGTGCGGGGGTGTACCGAACCCGTTTTTCCTTTCACCATTTTTCAAAATGCACAAAATATATGTTTGTGGCTCCTCCTCAGTCACATGGTAACGATACATTCCAGCCTCTCAATAAAAAGATCACAAAATTTCATTGAACTATTTCGTTACGTTCAATTAATGTTATTGTCAAGCCACAAATAACATTCGAAGTTACACATTTGTATCTACCATATAGTGGGAAGCATTATTTCATTTTATGGAATAAGTTTTGTGCTCAATGCAGCATTACATTACTTTTACATTATCACATTTTAAAAATCTGGATTTGCAGTGACAGTAAAGTCAGGGGTGCTCTATCCAATGGTGCCAAAATATTTGACCTCTGCAACTGCCTTCAAGGTTATCCAAAACCTAACTTTTTAAATACAATAGCTGGAGCAAAAGTTCAAATTAGTACGTTGAAGAGGACATTTAAACTAACATCAGAGCAACTTTTAAGTGAAATGAGGCAAAGGATAAGTACCAACAAATTTATTAGTTATGGCAATTTCACATGAGACGTACATCGTAGGGAAGTTGATCTATGGGAACAGTCAATAATACAAGTCTCGCGTGAAATTTCCAAAACTAATAATTTTGTTTTTTCCTCATTTGACTTAAAATTTTCTCTGTGGTACCAATTTCAATGTCCTCTTCAAAGTAATATTTTGTACTATTTCTTCAGCTATTGTACATGCAAAGTTAGGTTTTCCATAACCTTGAAGGCAGTTGCAGTGTTCAAATATAGTTTGATGCCACTGGATAGAGTACCCCTGACTTACTGTCACTGCATATTCATACTACTAGAGTCAAAAATAAACCGGACTTTTGCAATTCCTGCCTCCCTATTATTCAGACAATTACGTCACTGTCAAGACATGTTCCCAGAAATATGACCTAGTGTCCTGTGACATATCTTTGAACATGTGCGAGTGCGCTGCATGCTGGGACATTACTTTGAAGGTGGAATCATGTAATCAGTTTCATTGTTAGTGTTATTAAAGCTACGGACAAAGTTCCGTTTATTTTGACTCTATGTAGTTTATTCCGGAAAACAAGTTGCGTAGACTCTACGTTTGCATGTTCCCAGCATGCAGCGCACTCATACTTGTTCAAAGATACGTCCCAGGACACTAGGTCATATGTCTGGGAACATGTCTTGACAGTGGTGTAATTGTCTGAATAATAGGATGGCAGCAATTGCAAAAGTCCGGTTTATTTTTGACTCTAGTAGTATTTGTAATACATGTGTCAATGTAAAAGTATTTGGGGTGCAAAGAACTTCATTATCACCCTGTAGAAGAATTCCCTGAAAATAAATTATACCATTAAATTGCGGGCTATGAATTAACTGTTCATTTTATTTGTACCCTATGATTGTAGAAATGTATGCTGAATCGGGATGATTTATTTCGATGAGGGCTCAAGTTATAATAATTTCCCAATTCCTTGAAAGTTATTCCTTAAGCTAATTTTTCCTGAAGTTCCTACTTCAAATATCAGAATTATTAAAAATTTACTATTATAGAAGCTATTAAACACTAGTTGAGCTTGCAGCTTCACTATGATCATCAATTGTAAGTACGCATAATAATTTAAGTACCGATTATTCACATTTTATTATAGCACTGCAATGAAATATAATGTAGAAAAACGTGGGCGGCAGTTGCGTTCTGAGTACAAAATATAAACCTAACAAGCAGGAATGAAGTCAGACAGTTTATTTGCCTAACCTTTATGTTGGGACCACACCCGAAAACAAGTTAGAGGCCCGTAATATGTGGTTGCAAACATTCAATCCCTTATATTGGGGAAAACTAGCTATCAATTTAATGCTGTTCACCTGGCCACAAATATACAGACAATGCAAACTTAAATATACGGCTGCTCAAATAAAAATGTTATTTTATTTAAGACAGCTAGTGTCACACTGAAGAAATTCGTAATTCATTGTAGCTAGAAATGTGAATGAATTACAATGTAATCACCAAAAATGTGACAATTCTAATTTAAAAATTCTAGTTATGTAAAAATCTTAGTGAAGATATATGAAATTATCATTCGAAACTTAATGTAGGCTATACAGGAATTTGCAGAATAGGCATCTGGGGCAATTATAATACAAAAATATTCCATTCCTCATTCAATCCAAAAATGGTTACAAGATTGAACGGCGGTACCGGAAATTACCTTGAAAATGTTTTTTGAATGTCATTTGCCATTTAGTAATTGACGTCTAGAAAAGTTCAGAACTGCATGCAGAAATTGGAAATGCAATGCACAACTTACTTTTTTAAATTGTATAATATTTTGAAATTCAAATTAGATAAAGTGGAAATTTCCACGTGAAAGTTGTTTGGGGTAATTCAAAGAATAGAAATTCCAGAAAATATTTGGTTAAGTAAAAACATGCGTCACATTATTGAATACTAAAACATGATATTTTTCCATTGCTTTTTTATTATAGGAATAAAAATGCCAAAGTATGATCGATAAAAGTTTCATTAAATTTGCGTTGATGACCTTTCAAGATAACTATTACATTTTTGGACCTTTTGTAACCGAAACACTGAACTTTATTTTGTTATAAAAACGGATCTATTGGGTTTGTAAAAAAGCGTAGGAAAATACGAGTACAAATAAAAAATCACATGTGCTCATGAAATAAAGTCTAAATTTAATTAAAAGTAAAATAAATTGCCTGTGTAATTATTAGTTTGAGTCTTTGTACTCTGTAATTAAATAGTCAACAAATATGCAGAGTTCATTGAATACTACAAATTGTCTATAGGTCCATACAAACAGTTATACTAGAGATTTCATCTATTTTCTTACGTAGTATTTCAAACAATTTCATGTTTATAATTTTGAAGTGTAGGTGATATATTGCTAAAAGTGCTTTCATTTGACTTGCGTGCTAATGTCAGAGCGAACATCATCACATTGTAGTTCTTATTGCACTTGTATACGCATTTAAAACACATTGCAGACTGTATTGTCTGACTGTTGGCGGGTTTTAAAATGAAGTTTTCATCATATAGCTTATGTTTGTATACACTGTCCCATCATGGTTATAAATAATACAAAAAACACAGGCCAATATCAATATACATACAATATTAATGGAATTCTTGAGTATTATACATCATGAATAATGCCTATATGCAAATTCTTGAGCGGTTCTTGTTGCTCATGTAGGAGAACTTGTAGACATTGTCACATGGTCAGGGTACTGTCATATTCCTTATTTAAGGAATAGGCAACTTATCAAATCATGTTTTGCTTAACAAAAGAATGATTAACATAATAAAGGTTTTATAGCCAGATAAAATTCATGAACAATGTACATCCACTAAGCATTTTATCGGCACACTGACATAGAGGCAACATAGTTGCTTGTTTAAAATGCCAACTGGACATGAAAAGACTTCACAATATGCCGGGTGAAGATAAAGTCCGTTGCCCCCCCCCCCACAAAAAAGAACTGCTACATTACCACGTATATTAAAAATCTGAATATGCATTGACAGTAAGTAAGGGGTTTTCTGTCCTGTGGTGCCCAATTATTTGACCTCTGCAAATTCTTTTAAGTTTATCCAAAAAATAACTTTGTAAATACAATAACTGGATCAATTGTTCAAATTATTACGTTGAAGAGGACATTGAAATTAGTACCACAGAGCAACTTCTACATATGGACCAGAAGAGAAATGGCAACAAATTAACTCGTTTTGGCAATTTCGTGTATTGCATGTAATTGATAATAAGTAATGTTATTAATCCAAGGATATGGCAAATCACAATAATAAGAAGGGCTTATCGACTGTACATGGGCAATTGCCAAAGTCAGATGCAAACGCTGAGTATACAGCACAATCACATATTGAATCATGATAATCACATGAATGCAAGTCATAAAATAGTGATTACATTGATCAACGGTGTGATCACTTTTGTAACGATCTGGAGCGAATTTGTGATGTCAATTATTTGTATACCGCAAAGCACAATTGATGGTGTTTAAAGCATATTCTCTATCGTGTCCAATTGAATCTAGCAGCTGAGGAGCGCCACACTGAGCATTTCATTAAGTATGATAACCATGAATGCATTAATAAAATACCACCAATTACATGCAGTTTATTTGTAATTGTTCATGTTGACCAGTTACATGGTGGTTTACATAGGTCATTTTTCCATCAACACACGTCACATGTGAAATTGTCAAAACCAATAAACTTGTTTCTGCTTCTACTTTTCCATTTAGCTGGAGCTAAAGTTAGCTCCAGCTATTGTATTTACAAAGTTAGGTTTTGGATAACCTTGAAGGCAATTGTAAAGGTTAAATAGTTTGGCACTACTGGATAGAGCATCCTTGACTTACTGTCACTGCATATTCATATATTTAATGTATGTGATAAAATGAAAGTTTTTGTTGCGGATGGGAGCGGACTTTATCTTCTGCATTACATAAAGCCACCGTAACCAACTTTGCATTCTGTGAACTATACTTTTTCTGAAATTTATTACCATTTCACAAACGGTGCAATATGAAGCCACTGTACTATATGCTTAGTTTTAAGTGTACAACTAACTGCAGGGCGTACTCCCACGATTCACACCAATAGGCCCTATAAATCTAAAGCGAAATTGTAAACTATGTAAGAAAGCTGTGTCCACCCTCATGTAAACCGTATTTGTTTTATCTTTTCCACCACAACACAACGTTACAGTAGATCGAGGTAAGTGTTTAATGGCCGTACTGCAGCAAATTATACTTGCTGAAATTATAATATTAATTACAACATACTTTATTCACAACATCTGGGAATCACATCTCTATTTGTTTTCACATTCCTAATATTTAAATCTAGAACAATTGCAATTCAGATTGCACTGTACACCTGGAAGACTTGGAAATACTTGCGTATCAGAAAATTCTGACAGTTTAAAGGAATTTAGAAAACTTATTTTTAGTTTGCTAAATGTAAATGAAATAATGAGGGACATTAATGCTGCAATAGCTGAACCCCACAATTTTCAGCATTCGTTTGACTTTGGTGAATGCATTTTGGCGAAAGATGCCCATCGCCTGCTGCCATGCATGTATGCCAATTGTAGATTGCGTGGCGTGACTGTTTTGGTGCATCTACCCTACTCTCTAGATTTGCTCCTGCTAACTTCTTTCTGTCCCTCGTCTTATAAGGGAGCCATGAAGGGATCACAGTTTGCGGAAGTCAAGGAGATTCAGGACTGTGTGACGGCACTCATGGACACAACTCAAAAAAAATATTTTTCTGATAGTTTCCATAAGCTTTGCAAACGTTTTCAATAGTGTTTCGTTTATTGTGACAGCTACTTCAAATACCAATAAATGTATTTCCCATGTGCATTCTGTTTTTGAATTTTTGTGACACCATTCACTGAACTTTTTAGACGCACCACGTATATGCATACAATAAAACATAAGATTCTGCCATTTAAATGCGTTATTATTAGTGATTTCATCAATGGTAATTTCCAGTAATCCAGTAGTGCTCTGGTCCGATATCTGCCGGATTACTGCGATAGTACTGTAACAAGAATTTTACAAATTACATGTATTACTAGAACATTGGAAAATTACTTGCGCAACTATACAATAATGACACTATGCAATTCACATGTATTTCTCTTGGAAACAAGCCTGGCCTTTTGTGTTTCATTGATATCAAACTAGTGAAGGATCCCTTAAGAAGACCGAAATCTCCTTAAAATCGAGTCAACTCTAGAATTGTCCTTAAGCTATGCATTGAAACTCACAAGCTTTTTTAAGGTACCCTGAAAATTACACTGAAGAACAATCACCAAAAAATAAAACTACAACTCCTTAGACATTTTTTTATATTATTACTTAAGATATTGCAGTTTACGTCTTCCTATTTTCCTATACTTTTAACATGGGGTCACAGGATCACAGGAATGCCAAACTAGTTAGTAGTGAAGACCAACCATCCCTTTCGCACTTTTCAACTGAACCAGAGACAATTAAAGATAACTGCATTTGGTACCCTTCCTTTACAGCAACACATCACAAAAGAAGGGAGTGACGTCATCCCCTCAGAATTCCTGAGCTTTATTTTATAATTACTTAGATAATAATTCAAAAAAAATTCTCAATGAGTTGCAATTTTATTTTTTTGCGATTGTTTTTTAGTTTAATTTTCAGGGTACCTTAGAAAAGTTTGTCAGTTCACCTTCAAAATTAGTAGGGCAGGGTTTCTATTTTTTCCATACAAAATATTTTGTAAATTTGTATTATTTGTTTTCCAAAATATTGGGAAGATCTTGCATTAAAATGGAAATTTGGAAATTCAGTTGAAATTAAAACCGTATTATCTAAACAGACGAAATCTGAAAAAAACCACTTAAAATGTATTGATCTGGCATTAGCAGTGCGTCCTTCCACTGCATCGACACATACTGAAAGCAAATAAACAATAACTCTCTACAGTGTAACATAAATTAAACTTCCAGAATTCTCTGACTAAACAATAGCATTGAAATTCCATGACGGGTGAGAACCGAAATTGTAAAACTACGACTACATCAGTTGGCTATAAAAAATATCCAGCCCAAACATTAGCAACTTAACAATGAGTTAGCGTTTTTGGATTGCTAGACACCAAGCTGATGACTTCATTGACTCTCTAATTATATTATAACACCCAGATCCCTATCATACACAGGATTTTACAACACCTGCCAACTCATAGGTGTAATTCTACGACATTCGGCAATTATGCGGTAACGTAATTCATCAATGGAAACGCAGTGGTGCCATGTTGGGAAAACTGCAAGCTGGGCAAATCTCGTTGTCCATTGTTGCGTCATAAAAGAAACGCCCTGTATGGTGATGTGCAGTTAGCTTCGCTATTTCATCACATCAAAGTTTGCTAGTGCAGTGCAAACAAAGGTTTTTATCACTACGTAGTGTATAGTTTTTTTTTTGCAAATTATAGGTTTATTAAGTTTTCCTATTTTCCGAAGACGAGTGTGGACTGAACTGAATACAAAATACAAATTGAAACCTCTGTTTACAACTTTAATTCAATGTGTACCGCCCATCCATAAATAGGCAAATGAAATCATAGAAAATTGTTTTGTAAACGGTGATTATTCTAAATATTTCACGTAATGACGGAGTCTTCAAGGTCATTAAGGAATTATCTCTTACACCGCTCGAGTTACCACCCTAGTCCCAATTAGGAAGTAGAGCATAGTCGAATTGGGCTGGTTGAGCAAAGTTTATGTCTCATTGGGTCACAGGCGAATTTACAGCGAATTTCTACTGAAGTAGGAAAGCCCAGTTGCACCTGCTTGCAGCTTCCCTGCATGACACACAAGCAGGCCAATGCATCGAAATAATCGTAGGTCACGTGCGATATGATTTTCGGATGGCCCCTTCCACTACTGTTACTATACATTGGCAAAACATTCATAGCGCCAACTGCCACCGTTTTTGAGATATTCCATGAGGCCCATACTTTTAATCTCACCCTATATGTGGAATTATATTTTAACCGACAATCTCCGAAGCAAACATCGATCCTTCCATGAAGTACACAGTTGGTCAAATTACTGAAAAACTTTAACATATATATGTGTTAGTAATAGATCATAGTTTTCTCAAAGCTATTTGCATAGTATAGTATGTATGATTTGTGAAATGTTTGAAACGCATTTGAACATCCGAACTTGGGTTTTTCAATGGTTCTACACTCGATCGAATGTTAGATTACCTCGATCCATTTGATGACCTCAACTAATTTTACAACCCTCTTTGCTACCTATAATACTTGATTAGTAGGACCAAGTTGACATTGAAGCTTTGTTTGAACTCGAATCCAGTGACAGATTACCATTTCCTAGAACCAGTGTTATAATCAGTAAATAGGGCAACTTTGAACCTGCGAGTTAAGGTCAATGAATAAACATTCCAAAAGGCTGGCAAACTGCGCGAAATATTTTGTACCAATAAAAAGTACTTGTGCAATATGAAATTTTCCCCTTCATTTTTGGTCGCAACCACTGAAATTTATAATGGAGGACAAATCGGTTTTATTCTATATTTGCCCATTGCATCTTCCATAAATATTTAGACAGGTTTAGACCACAATCCAATAAATATTGAAGATACGATAAGAATTGTGAAATATATTGAGTCGTGGAGATTATCGCAATACAAATTAGCTGAAAAATTATGCAACCACGTCCACTTCAATGTCCTTCTTAAGTCAATAATTCACGATTCTTTTAAAATTTGAATAAAGAATTACATCATTACTAGCAAGCAAATTATGCATAGTATAGCTATGTCGCTTATAGGCTATTGTTGACAATAAAGCACCCATGTTACTTTCCAAGAATGGGTAACAAGAGACATTTAAGTCAAATATTGAAATAATCCATTGTAAAACTGTATGGATCAATATAGTTTAAACTTGTATTGCTCTACAAAACGCATTTCAGGAATTTCAAATTGTAATGTAGTACATTGAGAGGCAAAAGAATAGCATAGACTAACTTACATTAGCAATGTTTGACATCGTGGCACTCGACCCAATGAGCAGACGATCATACTTTGAGGAATTAACTACAAGCTGCTTCCAGCAGGTGAGAGATTGATGCCGTATTTCAGCAAATGTGACACCACTGCCTGTATGTGGGCAATGTTGGATCAAGCAAAATAAAGTCACTTGCTATAATGTATGTGTGACGGCTGATCACTTGATCAGGATTTGGAAGATTCGTCAAAAAGTATTTCCAAGATGCTTAGACAATTATGCGTTCTTAATAATAATTTGAGGAGCATGAATTATGGATGTCAGATTTTATGTAGGTGCTAAAACCTAAGCATTTGGTGACATAGGTTTATAGGAACTTTATGTCTTGTTTTTATGCAGGGAATAACCATTTGAATTTTTGCTACATGTTTTTGGGACACCCTGTATAATGATGGCTTGTGTGATTGGCGTTTAACAAATAATGCTATTTGACCTACAACTTTGGTCAAATTGTGAGCAAATTTAATAAAGCAAGTAAACTGGTTTACCAAAAATCAGAGCTCCCACCGAAGAGTTGCTCGGCTGAAATGGGACAGAAATGATTATTACAATCGATGCTTTCATTCAGGGAATTAACTGTTAAGAAACAAAATGTAATAAAATACAGGAACTGTTCAATGGGCACCACGTGTTCTTTCTATTTTTCTACATATACAGTAAATTCCGCGGCTGAATCTAAACAACAGGAATCAAGAAATTATAAATCTTTTATTTAATAATGGGGTTCGTCTTCTTACCGACACGAAGGCAGTACATCATAATTAATATTCGTTAGATTATAACGAAACGAGTTTGTCTTATTTCAATGTGTAAATACAAATGCATTTCAGATTTAGTTAGTTAGTTGGTGATCTTGATGGCAAGGGAAGAACAAAGCCGCCTGTTAATGGATGGATGCATTTTTTGTTATTTAATTCTCTCCTGGTAATGGATACAGCCACCAGGTGGTTTATGCTGTTCTAGCCAGCATTCAGGAGTGAAAGGTTCTTTACAATTCCCTTCACTTCAGGAGAAAACAAAAGGAACAGACCCAAGGCTTAAGCACTTCGAATTCTTAAAATATATTCTCCTTGCTCACAGAACAGTTTCATGAAAACTACCTCATTATTCTCTCAGCTCTGTGATGTTTGTATCGGCAAACAACAAAAAAAGTGTAAATTGAATTTCTTTGTGTTTCTTATATACATGCATGCTTGGCTGTAGATAGATATTACGGTAAGAGAAACCATTATGAAGACAATTGCCTGTTGAACTCCACAACTTTTTTTTTAAACAATGTGTTCATTTTTTACCAGAAATTCTAATTTTCCAATCCAAAATTTAAAAATGCGCCAGCTACCATATTTTGCTAGGACAAATAGTATAGACACATTTAATTTGTGTTTCTTTAAAAAAAAACTACCCAATAATTTCGGCACACTGTCAAATTATGTTATTGAAATTTACTTCGTCACAACACATTGTCAAATTGAATATGCACTTATTTTTTTTAAACATGTTGGTTTAAATAAATCTTCGTCCAATGCAATTATAAATATGGCGGACTTGTGTTTCAAAATCCCAGTTTATTCAATGTGAATGCCTACACTTTTCCTACATACAGACAGTTGAGCTGAAGACCGCCATTTTAATAGTTTTTTCAGCCACTTAAATTGAATGGAAATTGAAGTTATATATTTCATGAAATTAGACAAATTGTGTCTGAAATGAAATATGGACCACACGTATTTTTGTAGTTTTAAACAATCTAAATTTAGAAAGTCTGGAAGTCTATAAGTTCACGTAATCATTTTTTTATATCCACTAGAAAACAATTTAATGATTTCATTCTAAATTGGCAGCATTCACACATAGCATCATCACGTCATCAACCAGATTACTAGAATAGGAACCAAATTCTGTTATCTTTGCAACCGCAAATTGGTTATTTGAGATGTTATGTCGTGCAAGAGGACTGCACAAAAGATTAGATTTTTTTCGAAGTTATTACTAATAAATTGCAATTCCGTGAGGCAAAATACTCGTCTCTCTTGTATTTATACGACGTCAGCTTTTTATGCTGCATTTGGTCTTAAAAAACAAAGCATCCTATATAATACCAGACACGTCGTTTTCATCCGATCAAGTCAACTTTTGGCTCCACAGCAAAAAAAGGCAGTGCAAAGAAGTGATGTCTAAAATTTTTATTTACAGTACTGAAACATTATAATTTCCTCTTTACTGCATATTACTACTGTATACTTGTACTTTCACTGCCATAACATAATTGCTAATTAAAACATTTGATGTGTCGATCCATTGTAACACCTATTCTAATTCATTTCTACACTATTATAACTTACTTTTATACTTTAATTTCATTAACTAATTCATCAAATTTCAGTATTTTATTATTTACACGATTGAACAGTAGCACCGTAAGCAGACATTAAAATTATAATCACGTTTCAGATTCAGATTGCACAATAAGATAATGGGAGAAACTCTAGAATAATATTGACATCAGAAAAACAACCCAACAATTTCACATTTTTGTCAAAGCTACATTTAACATTGAAATATTAATGAAATAATTTCAAAATCTATAACTCTTCAGTTCAGTCCTTCATAATAATTGTAATTAAAGAAAGAACCAAAGTAAACCTTCAATTTCTGGGAATTGTTTTGCATAATGGAAGCTATTTCACTACATATTGCATCATGGTTTTTATGTACCAGTAACAAGTAATAAATAAATAAAACCTGAAACAAATTTCATCTCCTTTGAAATTGATAAATGTAGAGATCTAACCTCAAAGTAGATGGTGTCGATTTTGTTGGAAAGTCGCTTGACTCGATGTTAACTGCTTGAATAATATTGTCGGAAAGAAGCCAGAAGCACGTTTGGGTGGACTTAAAAAGTTTCTCTGAGGCGATTGGTGGGCGGAAAGGTGGCTTTCTGAACGTCCTAAACTGAGCAAAACTTTGGGAGGGGTCAAACATGTCATATAAACCACTCCAGTCACATTTTGTAACAATTATATCACCGCGCATGTCTACTATTTTCATCCACGGTGAAACCTGTCAGAGCAGGCCAAGTGCAAAAAAATATAAATCCTGTCAGTCAGAAATCGATGCCAACTTACTCGTTAAATACCATAATGATCAAACCCCTAATCTGTCTATCAAAAGATTTGAAATTAAAATTTGAAATATTGCCAAAACTTCCAGAAATTGGGAAAAAATACAGGCAAATGCTATCTGGGCGGGAAATTCATATATGCGATATAGACCCTAGATATTTCTTATTTTATTGCTATATTAACAACATGTTATGTAACCTAACCATTGCATATATGTATATGATAATTCAGTAGACCCAGCTCATGGTTCTGCTTCCTTTTATAGCCAAGCAATTTCCATTGTAAGTTTCAGCTGTGGTAATTAAGTTTAATCACTGAGGCACTGGCCGAAATTAGTTGAAACGTCAGATGAACTTATAAAATAATGATCAGTTTGCACCAGTTATTGGGGATAAAGCAAGTACAAGCTTTAAGCAATGTATCATTAAACTGTATGCTTGACTCTTCAACTGCGTTCAATTCAGTTAATTTTCAGTAAAGACAAAAACTGGCTAAGTTAGAATCCAATTGACATTGAATTGTTGCCCCAAGGTCATCGATGACTGCACTAATATATATATCCGTACTGATGATGCAACCGAGATATGACACTATTTTGTTGCTCATCGCTTAATTTCAAAGTTATTACCAATTTGACCACACTTTCCGGACACCCTGTATAATTGTAGAATTCCACAAGGAAGTTACTCTTATCTCAGATAGGTTTAATATTTGAGTTAAGGGTGTCACGGAATGTTAAATTGCCTTCTTTTTTTTAAATATATTCAGACGCCGTTTTGGGATTAGGGAAACTACAAATCTGAAGTTTTTAAATAAATGCTCAGGTGTCAGGTCGTCAGGATTTTTTAAGAATCGAAGACAAACTCAAAAGCTGGAAACTTTTAAGAACTAGTTACTTATAACTTACATGTGTTTCAGAGAAAATATCAGTTAATATTGTAAAGTTCTTCATGCCCCAATTGATAGTCTAACAACGAATTTCACATAAAGGGAGATATTTTAATCTGTGAAAATGTAATTGCAGTTGAGAGTCTATCTATAAGGCTGCTATAATATTTAATATTAGACAAAAGTCTTGGACACACGTGATTACTTTGTATTTTGAAATGTATGACAATTTATTAACATTTATTCCAATTAATCAGGATAATCGGCGCTCCATTGTACATTTCAATGACAATCATTATACGAAGTCCCAGTACATGCTGAGGTTGCATGATTAGCAGAATAATTTGTTACTGGTGAAATTGTTAGAATCTTTCAAGCTGAATTTTTTATTTTCACTTTAATACAACATAAACACCTACATGAATTATAAAGCTAATGTAAAACTCCAAAGTGAATTCAGTGCAGAGTCATTGTATCCATGATAACGAAGTTTCTGTGACACGGTTGACATCATTTTACAAGCATGAAAGTGAGCTGAGGAATATTTTTTGGAGTTATAATTACCTAACCTTCTTTTCTGGTGGAAATCAAAATCCAAAATTCCACCTTGCATTAGATGAAATAGCACAATTTCTAAATAGTACCATGTGCAAACCTATGAAATATTAGTTAATTTATTGTAGAATTATTGAGAATGACTTCGAAATAATAAATACAATTTTATCAAAGAAAATGGTCGAATAATTAATTAATGATAGCAAATGGCAAAATATCTGGTAATATTTAAAAACATAGGATTGTATTCTGATACACAAATTGGTAGGATTTCTTTTGCAAAAGCGATATTTAATATTAAATGAGTTTAAAATTTAATTATCAGTTTTGGTATTCCCAATTTTCATAAAATGTTTCATTTCGTCAACCATGAAGTTGAGGCAGTTCATATTTTGCACATTGTTGAGGGACTGAATCCCAATTTTCTCATGGATGTTTTGTAGCAATACAATTACCGTACAAAACGAGATCTGATCATCAACATGAAGCGGATTTTATAAAGGGATGGGAAACAACTTTAAAATTAATCAAATTGGATGAATCCAGGAATTGGCAATCTTAAATTGCAGATGAAGTAATCGCATTCAACGAAACCAAGGAATCAGTAATAAACATGTGTAAAGCTAAATCAATAATATTCTAGAATAAAGGCAGAATACAGGTGGAGAAAAGACGGTGGAACAAGTTCTTTTCCAAGTGTTAAAACAATTTATAAACAATAGGGTGTGCCTACAAGAAAAAAATTAGTAAAACCAGACTATGAATTTTAATGCTTAGTGAAATCCTCAATTAGCAAAATTTAAATAGCTTTTGTATAATTTAGAATCAAACTAAATTTCATTTTGTCTTCTAGTTGATGTTAATATTTACTGGATTTCAATACCGGGGTTATTCCACGTAAAGCAGCCCTACTGCATGATTTGTAATTTGTAATCAAAAATAGGTTATTCTCATCATCCACTCTTGTACTGTATGTACATATATTAATTTTAAGCTTCCTATAATAGTTCGTTATCAACAGCTTTATATGAAAACTTGGAATTTAAAATGTTCTATGAATCAATATTTATTGTTTTGTTCAGAAAATTTTACTAATTTGTTAGTTGGTCATGTATAGAAATGTGATTAATAGCCGTTTTCTGGGAATTATGACATTTCAATTAAGTTTATTATATGTCAGGACAAATATACCAGGGATTCCATGCTTAAAATACCTGGAACTATGATATTGTTCCTTCATGTACTAATTCACATTGCAAATTTGTGCTCTTCAGTTGAACCGTCATCAAGCTTATACTGTTGGTTTCAAAATTCCAGGGAAACAAAAAGTAACAATTTCATGCACTGCGTGCGACTTTTTGTCCTAGAAAATAAATTGCTTTCGCAGTAGTGAAGTATAAAAGCAGGCATGCATGAAATGAGTTAACGATGAAATGGAATAATGCACTCAAAAATAATTTCACAAAAAAATACACTACAGTTATATTAGTTTGTTTTTTGTTTCCTCAAAAATGAAAAGAAAAAATTGGTCCAGTGTAGGCGTAGCAGAAGAGAAAGAAATGGAGTGTAGGTGATGTCAGTTAAAACAAACATGCAAATGTTTAAATTTTTTAACAATTAAACAATATTTTCATACAGAATTTCAAATAAATTTTCTATTATTATTAATCATCAACAGCCTTTTTAAAATAAATAGATGTCAGTTTGCAATGAACTTTGTAATGTACAACAATGAAACTTTTATAACCGGCAAAACACAAAGAGAAGTTCCAAACATGTATTAAAGTTACGTAAACAAATATAAACTCTTTCAAACCATGTGCTTTCATTGAACAAATGAATGGATGGATTTTGTGTCAAGAGTGGTTATATGATGAATTGAATAACCAGGAATCGTTTTTAGGCAATTAATTGTAAATATTTCACAACGTTTTACGCATAATAATGTAAAAAAAAACACAATATTTACTCTTATGATGTACAAAAAACAGAAAATGTTTAAAAAAACATTGTTCATAATTGTGGAATTGGTTTTCTTAAACCTAAGCCATAGATTCGCCAGTAATTTTGTGTAAACCTGTTAAGTTGCTGCCAGAATTCACGTGGATAAACGAAAGATGAAAGCACAAAATAAAAAAACTAAAACAAATTTCGTGTGTGGTAGTCTACCTACTAAATGACAAGGTGAAGGTCAATATGCAAAAATGACAAAATATGTAGGCCTATGCTGCCTTTGTGGGTCTAAGGACAAACTCAGTTTTAACGATTACAATAAAATGTGCGATTTATTTAGCTACCACAATGACCATATATCTACGTAGTTAGTTATTGAAGTTAACCTGAAATGTAAAGCAATTATTTTATGTTCAACTGGGAAATATGGAAGTGCGGAATTTATACCGTTGAATGGATGTTTGGAATGCAAGAATAGTGTCCTCCTGTTATTATGGGTGGAAAAATAAGCCGTAAATCAATATTTTTTAAGCCCTTTAAAAATGCCAACCATTTTTCTCGAAATATTTCATGCAGTTGTTTATTTTCCAAGTTCTTTTAATTTAAGTTTTATATTGGGTGCATGGAAAACAAATTGATGAATCGATGCTTGAATATCTTATAGTGCAGTAGTTTACCTAGGATATTTCAACATATTGTGCACTTTTAGATAAAAGCAGCAAATTTGGCACAGAGGCAGACCGACATAATATGAACAAATTTGGACGTGGAGCCATCGGCCAAATGCCCCTGGCGGTCATTTTCCAAAATGGCTGCCAGTGGACACCCAAAAGACAACAGAAGTTAGATAAAGTTTGCTGCGTAAGGTTTATTAAATATTCAGGTAGAATGAAAGCAAGCCTTTTTGTAAGTTATACTGTACAGTATATGTATACATACAGGGTTAGTCATAGGTAACGCCTGTTTGAAAATAACTTGGGAACGGTTGTAGATAGGAAGTTGAACGTGAAGAGGGAAATTGATCGCCGGTACTGGGCAGCTCTGCTACGCCAACCAGAAGTGACCTTGGGCAAGAGGGTTAAGATCAGCTCGTATGTGTATCTGTTGCCAACAGTCAGGGGCAGCAACATGCTATTCTGGAAATCTGGAATGGGGCGCCCACTCTGAGTGTCACCAACAATGACAGGGGTGTCCTTCAGTACCAGATGGAACCAGTGTAAGGAACGAGGTGAACAAATGCCATCTACTTATCAATGGAATTGAAGCACATTATGCAACTGTCACAGAAGCCACGGTTTGGTTGAGTGACCATTGGATTATGTAAATGAATAGTACTACATGCGTACATAAATAATGCTAACCTGCAGGGGAAGGAGCCTTGTGAAACACCAGATATTTCCAACTGGTTTTCTTATGAAAGTGCCTCCTGGGCAGACAGGGTTATTTAGATCTTCACACCATTCCTGAGCATACCGATGTGGTGTGCTGTTATAGTGCCAGCAACCGGGATGCGGAAGCTGCATGTAACATGTACCGCAAATTGTATCCAATGTGTCGCACCCCGGCAGCATCCACCATATGCAGGCTGATTAGGCGTTGTTATGTAGTTACGCTCTAATATCGAGTTTCACGATGTTTGTACATCATATAGGCTTGAATGATAAATAAACATTACTTGGCCGTACTATTTATGTGTATCTGAGTTGATATTAGTCCGTCTTAATTGTTATTACGCGTTGGCTAGCCTATTTCGATCGTAATGATATCGCGGAGGGGCGTCGCCCGAGTTCGACGATTCAGCCAATGGGAATGTCGGCGCGTAACTCGTATTTGGGGATTTATCCAGACTCGTGTGTTGGTTATGAAAGAACCATGACAGTTCGAAAAAAAGCGGAACCGTCACACATGTCTTTCATGAACTCATCCTTACATAATGTGCTTCAATTCCATTGATATGTAGATGGCATTTGTTCACCTCATTCCTTACACTAGTTCCCTTTGGTACTGAAAGACGCGACCTGTCATTGTTGGTGACACTCAGGGTGGGCGCCCGATCAAGATTTCCAGAATAGCATGTTGCTGCCCCTGACTGTTGACAACAGATACACCTATGAGCTGATCTTAACCCTCTTGCCCAAGGTCATTTCCGGTTGGTGTACTGGAGCTGCCCAGTACCGGTGATCAATTTCCCTCTTTGCATTCAACTTCCTATCTGCAGCCATTCCCAAGTTATTCTCAAACAGGCGTCACTTATGATTCACCCTGTATATTTAATCATAATATTAAAAACGATGTTACAATCCCAGCATACTGCCAGTTGAAAACATTCTTTTTAAGAATGCGACTTCAGCTCTCGGAGCAATCCCCGTCGCAAACACAGTGGTGTGCATTCCAGGCCGGCCTTCTTGCACTTTTTTTATACAGGCTTCACATTTGCAAGAGACGAGCTGTCTGCAGATCTTGGATGCTTTGGGCAGCGTTGTCCAGAGAGGTTCATACACGCCGCTGGTCTTCATCCAACCCCAGTCAGTTGGCGATGGCAGTGTTGTTGCAGCTAACCCAGACACTCACTCTTCTCTCCACTGCCCCAGATCTTATTAATGAAGATTCCATGCACACTATTGAAAGGTTCATCACACTGCTTTAAGAGAGAACAAGAACAGAAACCGATATCGACAAGGCACTTCGCAAAATGTTTGCAAAGAAAAGCAACATCCAGCTGATCCCACCGACAAGGGCAGCCCTGGAGCAGCACGTCCGAAGAGCAGTATATCAGGGCGGATATATCTGGGATCAGGCCCTGGTTCCTGCACCAACACTGCCATCACCAACTGACTGGGGTTGGATCAAGATTAGTGGCATGTATGAACCTCTCTGGACAACGCTACCCGAAGCATCCAAGATCTGCAGGGAGCTCAACTCTTGCAAATTTCAAAGCTTATATGAAAAAGTGAAAGTGCAAGAAGGCCGACCTGGAATGCACACTGTGTGCTTGCGACGGGGAGTGCTCTGAGAACTGAAGTTGCATTCTTACAACAAATGTTTTCAACTGGCAGTATACTGGGACTGTAACATAGTTTTTTAATATTCTGATTAAATATATACGTATATAACTTACAAAAAGGCTTGTTTTCATTCTAAGCATTAACTAAACCTTGCGCAGCAAACTTTAACTTCTGACGTTTCTCGGGTGTCCACTGGCGGCCAATCTTGAAAACGGCCGTTACGGCCGCCAGGGGGCATTTGGCCGATGGCTACACATCCAAATTTGTTCAAATTATTCCGGTCTACCTCTGTGCCAAATTCGGTGCTTTTATCAAAAAGTGCACAATAGTTTAGATAGCCCCCAGTACTATTACAAATTTTTGCAATAATTTGTTTACGTGTTGCTAATAGTGGTATGTAATATGGTATGCTTCCACGAAGTTTGTATGGGGCCATGTTGTTAAAAAAAATAAGAATTATATACAATAATGCAATACGTACCGGTAAATAAAACAGTATGCACTACATTAAATATCAACAGGATATGTGCAATAACCGAAAACTAAACTCCGATATAGTAACAAATAAACAAAAATTGAGTTTTGAAGAAAGCGATGGTTGAATGACCAAGTGCATGAACTTGCTCTACAGTTACACTTCAAGCTGATACAAAATGTCATGAGGATTTCTCTTTTTATTTGGGTTTTGGTTATGAAACCATCTTAATTCAGCTCTCAAATCATGTCAGTTGTGCTTACAATCGTCAGGGCTATAAATTCCCTCGGTTTTCTTTGGAAATGTTAAACCTTTCCCAATTTGTTGGTCCATGCATGCAACATGTTGAATTTGCAAAGTCCCAATGAGCATCAAAATGATGTGGCTGCCAAGCTGGTCTGTGTTGCACCTTTGTATATTCAATATTTGTATTATTGCTTGCAACCCTTTGAGTTGCCCAACGTGACCCTGCGCTCTTCTCTGCCCCTAAATAATGTCTTAGCACTTGGTTAAGGGCAACGTGTTTTTAGAAATAGCTTATCAGACAGTAGCTAGAATAGCGTGCTATGCCTTATTAGTGGCGTCTCATATGCCAATTTTTGAAAATATTTGTGATACCTACGTGGTCTATCAAATGATATTCGTGTTCAGGTTTCTGTAAAATTCAGGCTATTTGTATTTGCCTGCAGTACATTTATATCATTCAAGGTGTGTTTATGTGTTGCTTTTGGCAACTTTTGATTACATTTTGTATAAGCTTTGCTCAATTTCGTTATATTTTTTTTAAATTTTTGCAAGGTTTTTTAAAGACATATTTAGTGCCCCATGCACTGTACCAGTGGGGACATTTGGAGCGCCTTCATAAAATTGATCTCTCTAAAATGACCAGAGATTTTAGTTAAGGTGACATATTAGTAGTAAACATATTGTTCTATGGATTAACAACAAAGGAATGAAAATAATATGTCTAATGGGGTCGCCACAACAAGAAAAGCAAAAAACGTCACACTGTACCAGACTCTACCCTAGTATGTGTTAATCATAATGGAATAAATTCATGTATCGCATTTTGCGGAGGCAAATTTTTGCAAAAGTTACTTGAGATAAGTTCAATTTTCAATGCAGTTTGCTCACAGATTTGTTGGCTGTAGGACTTCTCAAAATGAATACATACAAACATTTGTGTCCAAGCCACTTCAAATAAACACTAATTAAAAATGAATATTTACTTCTATTATAAGGGTACAAACAATATGAATATTTAGCTACAAAAAATGACATTGTAACTGCATTGTATCCGCACACAATAGGATGTTGTCATATTTTATTATTTATTATAGTAATTAGTAATTGCAAACACACACAGAGGTATTCATCAGTCTAGTAGGCCTGCAGTAATCAGTAATTACACAGGGTGTTTCACAATTCAGGGGACAAACTGCAGGGTGCCTTCCCTACATGGAAACAACATGTAAATGTCCTATGAACCCATGTCCGCAAATGCTCTGGTTTTTAATTAGGAATTGAAATGTGACATCATTAATGAATGCCCCCCAAGAAGGAAAACCGCTGGTAATGTGGTCGAAATCATACTATGAATCACCGTGATCTCTAACCGTTGGACTTTTACAATGTATGCAAGCAGACAGCGAGTCATACCTCAACTCCCTGTGCTTTGCCAGTTGAAAAGATAAGCAATTGAGTGGCAGACTAGTAGTGGATTAATAGCTGGATTGAAAGGTTCAGCAATTAACAGACAGATTAGTAGGATGCATCGGTACACCAATGCAGAACTGGCAAACATGCATTTAATGCATGGGGCTGCCAATGGAAATGGGAGAGAAGCGCAGCGACTGTACCGGCAACGTTTTTCCAACAGACGTACGCCTACCCACAAAACGTTTGCGAGTGTAGACAGGCGACTGCGGGAGACAGGAGAATTCAGTGTTCAGCGGCGTGATGCAGGATGGGCGATATCTAGGCTTTAAGTAGATATGGAGGAAGAGGCCCTTCAAAAGGTGCAGAGCAACCCATCTATCAGTACCCGACATGTGGCAAGCAGTGTCGATGTGGCACATGCCACCGTATGGAGAGTGTGGCATCACCAACTGTTGCATTCATTTCATGTGAGGCGGGTCCAGGCACTGCAGCCTTCTGATTACCCGTGGCGCATTGAGTTCGTCCAATGGTTTCTGTGGCAATCTGAGGTGCAGCTCAATTTCCCAGCTGAAGTACTGTTTTCCGACGAGGCAACGTTCACTTGTGGTGGTGTGTTCAATGCCCACAACCAGTATGAGTGGGCTGATGGAAACCCATATGCCACTTGCACGCGCCATCATCAATACAAGTTCTCCGTGAATGTCTGGGCAGGCATTGTTGATGAATGTGTGATTGGGCCATACATTCTACTTGCTAGGCTGACACGGCGAGCGAACCGTGTTTTCTTGGCAGATGTGCTTCCACGTGTGGAGGAGGATGTCCCGTTGGCAGTCCGGATGAACATGTGGTTGCAGCATTTTGGAGCGCCAGCTCATTTCAGCCTTGATGTTCGGGAATATCTAACTGGAGCATTTGGGGAACGATGGATAGGCTGGTGTGGACCCATACCGTGGCCACCACGATCACCTGATCTTTCATGCACGGATTTCTTTTTCTGGGGAGCGATGAAAGCCCTGGTGTACGAAACCCCTTTGTGACACAGCGGACGACCTTGTGGCACGCATTGCCGTAGCAGCGGACACTATCTATGAAAAGCTTGGGGTCTTCGCCTCAGTCCGACGTTCCATGCTTGAGTGGTGTCCGGCATGCACTGATGTCAGTGGTCGTCATTTTGAACATGTTCTTTGAGTCACATGTTGGTATGTTTTTCCGCTGCATGTTTCAGACCTGGCCCAGTCATACCTGCAAAGGTCCGTGCGATGATTGCATGCTTTTCAGCAATTTGGATTTCAGGTTGCTCCATCACAATTTGCAGCTGGATGGGAGTTCAGATATGAATCGGTGTATGCTTTGCATACATTGTAAAAGTCCAATGGTCAGAGGTCACGGTGATTTACAGCATGATTTCGACCACATTACCAGCAATTTTCTTTCTTGGGGAGCATTCATTAATGATGTAACATTTCATTTCCTAATTAAAAACCAGAGCATTTGCAGACATGGGTTCATAGGACATTTACATGCTGTTTCCATGCAGGGAAGGCATCCTGCAAATTTGTCCCCTGAATTGTGACACACCCTGTATTGTGTAATTGTTGTCACTATTTTCATACATCATCTTGCAAACAGAGGGCGTTACTGCAATAGTCTTCGCAAATGATGCCAAGTATGCTACGTAACTCAAGTATATTTTCATATGTGAAATAAGCTGTGAAACTGAACTCCAAGAATATAAATACAAATGATTTCAAAATTCGAAGAATAAATTTCCTAGTCACTTTATTCACATTTCACAATGAAGTCTTGAAAAAATTTCTTGTATTTTAAAGCATTTTCAATTAATGGAAATGGTTTATATTTAATGAATTTTGTTCGAGTCATTATGTATTTCGGAAAAATACGCAGGGTGGCCGGAAAGTCTGATCACATGGTTAATTTCCTTTAAAAGGAAGTAAGCGACTACAAAAGTGAGGGCATGTGTTTGTAACTTGCGCTTGCGAGATCATTGACGGCCTTTTAGCATCCCTTTAAGATCAAATGGTTCTAACTTTGAGAGCTTTGGTAAAAAACGAATATTAGGTTTAATAGAGAAAATTCAGGCAATAGCATTCATAACGTTGCAGAAAACAGATTCGAAATTGGTGGTAAATTGAATTTGGGTTGTAAACTAGTTTTAAGGGGCAGTAAAAAATCTAACTAAGGTTACGATTACTTCTTCATTTCACCACTAATTTCTAATCTATTTGCAGAAAAATAATTCTGAATCCTATGGCGTAAATTTCCCGAATTTAATATTACCCACGTATGACAAAAACTGGCAGAGTTAAAATCCGTTTGACCTTGAAGAGTTGCTCCAATGTCCTCCTTACATGTAGCAACTTATATGTACAATATGTCATCATTTTTGTTGTACGCCGCTTCCTTTCAAAGTTATTAACAATATTACAAGACTTTTCAGACACCCTGTACGCACTGTCGTCAGTCAGTATTTGAAGGTACTATAACGTATAGTAGCTCTTCAAGTAGAAAGTAATTCTAATTGCGGGGGCGTGACTGCATGAGTAGAAGACGATGAAGTAATCGCAGTTTTAACTTTTGACATTATACGCCTCCTCAATTGTTCAGCATTTTTTTGTAATTTTAGGGACGTACATAAACAGCAATAATGGAAATCTCCTCGCCGTCCCATTGAAATATTTACTACAATAATTATCTTACTGTATTTGGCGCTTTGATTATGGCAGAATTTGCGTGAATTAGCAATGTGCATTCCTATACTAAGATAAAAAAAATGTATAAGTCCTTGTGCAAATAAAATTTACGAAGCAATAAAGCAGAGTTCAATGACTAGCAGTGCAGTGTTGTCCAACTCAGCATTTCAATAGGTAACTTTGTGTATATATGTTATTTTATTTAAACCCAAGAATAATTTGGAATGTATACCATGAAACCTGTGAACAAAAGGCCTTTAAAAGACTAAATTTCTAACTAAAACAACAAAAATACTGCTGAAAATCATTCCTAAACACAAATGCAAAAGTTATGTAATTTCGCAAAATTTTATGGTTATTATTTACAAACAATTTGAATAAATTAGTAAAACAAAAAGACTTGCTAAAGGTCAAGGTTGATCAATTGTGACTTTCATAAACCAGGTTGATTAAGTAGGAATTATATATTTGCTTTCATATATGAAAACAATTATAATTCTGTAGATGAAGTTGCTATTACAAGACAGTTAATTTAATTTTCACTTGCAATTATTATCTATTTTTTTTTCTAATACAGTACTTATATATTAAGAAATATTTGGCTAGACCACACAGCAACTGAAGTCTTTGTCATTCTAGACATGTGCAAGATCAATCTCACTATGTATGTGAGCAAGACAAGAAATCATAAAATCCAAACCATTGGCAACAAGTTATTGCAGGCTGATTTTTCTAAAGAAAAATTTTTGCTGGTAGCAAAACATGCATTGCATCAAGCAACCATGTGACACACATTCAAGTTCTAAAGAATAGCAATCAAGCTATTGCTTGAATAAATTTAGAAAGACATTTGAACTTTCTTACTTATTCAACAGCAGCACTGGGGCAGAAAAATTGTCGCAGATTGTCTTTGGTCTCACACACTTGATCTTTGCGAATAACCATGCAGCCAGCACATTTAGTATAGTAACATCCGAAATAAGAAGGAGGAAATTCTAAAATGCCCTTGCAAAGCACCCAAAGCTCCTCCCACCGTCCAGCACAATCACACGCCATTGGTGCATTGCAGCATCGCATAATAATCAACAAGCCAATGAATTTAAATATGAGCTAAGAGAAAGGATTTTCCAATATGTAAATGTTACCGTTACCGTTCAGGGAGGTTGTTCCTCTTGTCAAGGCGCGAAAGCGAAACGATTATGCAAGCGGTTCACTGCTCCCTTGCAGAGTAATCATCGGCCTGCTAACGAAATATATTTTATGTCAGCTCAGAAACGTTGGCTGCTGCGCAGTTCTTTAGTTCATGTTTACCCTAAAAGGTTTTCTAGTAACACCTTGCAAGGCTAAAGGCAAATTGCGTAACTTGTCTTTCTTTTAATTGTCAGGTTAACTGAACCAAAATAATGTTGTTGCCTGCTATTAAGAATAAACTAACTGATATGGTTTTGTAACAACCCCTCCCCTGATCATCGCTGATCATCGAAAACGACAATTTTATTTACATGTTATTTATACGTGATAAAATTAAAGTTCTGGAGTTGTTACAAAACAGTGCAAATATTGGCTTAATATGAAAATGAAAATACTGTATGTCCAATCGAATTTGTTGCACGAAAAGCAACACTTTTCTTTCAAACTAACATTGGGTGTATTCTGCAATTCAGTTTTTGTCTAGTCGGAAATTCATGTCAGCTGAACGGTTTTTCTCGGCAAATCAGTCGACTGAGGACTGACGTCAGTTTGACTGACTTCCGTCTCAAGCATAGTACTCAGGTACGGCGAAAATGCTCCTGAATATGTCCGTCGGCGGAAAGTGTGATTTCGGGCATCAGGAAAACTTGACGGTACTCAGCAAAATTTTTCCCCTCGCAGAAATTTCGCCATGCCCTGCATTCCGGCCATATTTGAGCCCGGAATGAAAACATTATTTCCAGCAGCAAAATTAATAGTAACTGTTGTGCAATGGGGAATGTTTTGGACATATTGCTCATTACATATTACTAATATATTCAAGGACACATGTAGGATGCAATACAATCAAAGGTTTTGAAATAAATATGCCCACAATGGGATATTTCCTTCAATTTCCCTGGGAAATTTCAAGGAGTTGCTATTAAATTTTCCGTAAGTGCAGATAAGTGTAATTGCATGTTTGTTCGAAACCCACATCTTTTTGGAAATGACCACTATTTCGACGCTGCTGTAAATATGGTCTCACCCAAAAACGCTTCTCTCCGTTTTTCTTGCGTAGTGAGGCAAAAAGTGCAGCATAGTGTCCTACCAATATCATGAGTAGATCGTCATCTTCATCATCGTCTTCACCAACATAAGAAAAGTGCTGATACGCCATTTTCAGGACGTCAGACGTGGGAATTCATGAGTACCAGCTGCGTTATTTCATGCAGGAATTGCACCTCGTTCATTTTCCAAAGCCCTGAAATTTTGTGCAAGCTTAATTTCCATCCTGTTTTCCGTTCCGCCGGACCTGAGTACTATGCTTCAGTCGAAAATTTGCCGACTGATTCATGGCTGACAAGATGGCGGCCACCACGCAATGTTCAGTGCAATGTGGGGAAATCCCGCTAGAGGGCGCTTCACAAATGATTCTCGCAACTATGTAATCTGCCATTTTGCATTCCAGCTGTGCTGAAGTTTGCGGTCAGCAAACTACGGCAAACATGCGGCAAAAATTCATAAAAACAAGACATAAAGTTTCTATAAACCTATGTCACCAAATGCTTAGATCTTTAGCAGCACCTATATAAAATCTGACATCCATAATTCATGCTCCCCACATTTTTATTAGGTACTCATAATAAATGATCAATGGAAAGATGTGGGGAGCATTAAGTATGGATGTCAGATTTTATGTAGGTGCTACTAAAAACCTAAGCATTTGGTGACATAGGTTTATAGGAACTTTACGTCTCATTTTTATACAGGGAATAACCCCTTGAATTTTTGCCGCATGTTTTTGGGACACCCTGTATATTATATGGATGGCGCGCCCCTATGGCCGTTTTGTGTCCAAGATGGCGGAATTACTGTTGGCGCAGAATGTGTTATCGCGTTGTATAATCTGTCGTGCTTTCTTGCTACCTCCGCTTTCCTAAATTTCATGCGTACTTCGCGAAGTAAACTAAACTGCTAAGACATGCTTATGCACAGAATTTTCATTTTTATAGTGGGTCGAAAAATGCTTGAACACGTAGTTTTTAGCATTCAAATCTGAAATTCGTCAAAAATTATATGTACAAATTGCACGGTAGATAATCTTCTTTGCTGTCCTTAGCAATTTGGACAATTTTGTCCATGACTTCCCGAAGGAATAAAACGTTCAAAGACAAATTGATTCAAAATTCTGCAATTTTATCGTAAACAGAACTATTGCATTTCAAACGTGAAATGGCTTGTGATATGCCGCTCCTGTAACTTTCAACTCCACGAATTCCTTGGTCAAAGCTTGACGTAAAAGTGAACATTATGGTATCTTTATTTGATGGAACTGTTATGCACTGACCCACGGGCCCGGGCAAAACCACGGTAAGGTCCGAGGACACTGTCCGGAACCACAGGAGGAAGACACTAGAAGTTGCTGGAAGACACTGGAGGTCGCTGGAAGACACTGG
>WWPM01000010.1:0-19206 GCA_023279145.1 Glomeris maerens | reverse complement strand
GACACTGGAGGTCGCTGGAAGACACTGGAGGTCGCTGGAAGACACTGCCGTGGCAAGCTAACCAGTTGTTAGCACTTGTTGGTGACTGCGCAGAACCACTGTACAGGATCGTACTTAACGCGGCACAGTGTGATAGCTGGGTTCAGGAGCTAAGGCGCAATCCGGCTCATAACACTATGCCTCCCCCTCCCCCGGCCTCGTCCAGAATGTGGAAATCGCTCAGGACCTGGTTGGTCAGGGAACCTGCCATGGAAGGTGTCGATGGCCAGTTGGGTCAAGTTGTCGGCCGGTTCCCAACTTCTGTCCTGGGGACCGTAACCCTCCCAGTCGATGAGGTATTGTATCCTACCACGATGAAGCCGGGATTTCAGGACTTCTCGAACCTTGTAGTAAGTCCCGTCCTCAACTGTGATAGGGGGCGGAGGGGCTGTTCTCTCCCCTGGATCGTGTTGCCGTGGTAGGGTTCCAAGAGGGACACGTGTAACACACAATGCAGGCGGATCTTTTCTGGAAGTCGGAGACGGAAGGCCACATCGTTGATTTTTTCCATTATCAGGTAGGGTCCCAGGCGGTTATTATCCAGCTTGCTGCATGGGCGGTCAGTCGGCAAACCGCGCCGTAGGAGCCATACCTGATCACCTACTTGAAAAGTATGCTCCTGCTGATGTCTGTCCGCCTGACGTTTATAACAGTCTTGGGCCTGCTGCAGATTGTCCCGCACTTGGTGATGCACCCTGGCCAAATATTCCGCGAACTCATCCCCAGCTGGTAGTAGTGACTGGCTGTCATAGGTTGTCTGCCCGAGGGTGTCGGCCATAGAGAGTCCAGAAGGGGGAAACCTTGGTCGAGGCATTAACCGAGTTGTTGAGGGCAAACTCAGCGGCTGCCAGGCACAATACCCAGTTCTCCTGCTGGAAATTTACGAAGCAGCGCAAGTAATGTTCCAGGATCTGGTTAACTCGCTCAGTCTGGCCATCGGTTTGCGGGTGCCGTGCAGATGAGAGGGCTCACTTGATACCCAGGCGGCCTAGCAAGGCTTTCCAAAATCTGGAGACAAACTGGGGTCCACACGATCACTAATCACCTTATCTGGTAGTCCGTAGAGTCTGAAGATATTTCGCTCAAACAATCCTGCCATCTCGGCAGTGGTAAACTCATTACAAGGAACCAAATAGGTCATCTTAGAGAATCTATCCACTACCACCAGGATTGAGTCGAAACTCTGAGCAGGGGAGCTTAGTGCTGAAGTCAGCTGTCACGGAGCTCCAGGGTTGATGTGGCACTGGGAGCGGAGTTAATAGATCGAAGGGTCGGTGCCGGGGTGGTTTATTTCTGTTGCAGGTGTCACATGATTGGACAAATTCCTTAATATCCTTGCGCATCCCGGGCCGCCAAAAGTTGCGGGAAATCAGTTTATATGTTCGCTGTTCGCCCATATGACCCGCGGCTGGGGTATCATGCCGCTCCTGCAATACCCTAAGTCGCTCGGCTTTCTCTCGGGCGTGATGAGTACCATGGTGCGATGAACCTGCATGGTTCGCGCCGATCTGATCCGTGGCATTTAAGGACTCTGGACGGGCTTCAGGAACTATGGGTGGCCCCACTGTAATCTGTAATCCCGAGGGCCCAGCAGCAGCCTGGTCAACAGCGCTGGGGGTTCTTTGGTCCACCTTTTGGGACCCTGCCATCCGGAAATGTTTAGACTCCAAAATCGCCCCAATGGTCCCAGTCTCATTGGTCACGGGTTCCAGTTGAGATTGACGGCTAAGAGCGTCAGCCCTACCATTGGCATACCCAGGATGGAAGTCCACCACGAAGTCGTAATCCGCAAGAAACAGAGCCCAACGGATTTGTCTCTGTGAGAGTGTCTGCTTTGTTAGAAAATAGGTCAGATTTCTATGGTCAGTCAATACCGTTATTTGGTGACGTGCCCCCAGCAGATGGTGGTGCCAAACATGTAACCCTTCCACTATGGCTAGCAGTTCTTTATTGTTAATCGTGTAGTTCCTCTCGGAAGGGCCAAGCTTTCTGGAATAGTAGGCGACAGTATGGAGCCTCCCCTGGCAGCGTTGTAACAAGACGGCACCCACAACGAAGTCCGAGGCATCAGTCTCCATCAGAAAGGGCAAGGCATGGTCAGCAAATCGCAACACAGGTGGAGTGGTTAATGCTTTCTTGAGGGCTGCCATGCTTGCCGAAGCTTCTTCATTCCACACAAAGGGGACCTACGTTGAGGTTAGGTCAGTGAGGGGCTTAGCCACCCGAGAGTAGCCTGGAACAAAGTCTCTGCAAAAGTTCGCCAACCCCAGAAACCTCTGTAGCTCCTTGCAGTTTCGAGGAGCCGGCCAACCCGTAATCTCCGCCGACTTGTCATCCGTCACTTGAATCCCTTGCGGTGAGATGTCCATCCCCAAGAAATCTATCTTGGTCTTCCGAAATTCACATTTTTCCAGCTTGACGAACAGTCTGTTGGCCAGCAAACGGAGGACTAGTCGCACGTGCCAGGTATGGGCTTCTTGGTCCCTGGAAAAGATTTGTAGGTCATCTAGGTAAATGACCACCAACCTGTCTAGCACGTCATGAAAAGTATGGTTGAGGAAGGACTGGAACACAGCTGGAGCATTCTTTAAGCCAAAGGTACTCAAAAAGACCTCAGGGTGTGTTGAAGGCAGTGAGGTATTCATCTCTTTCTTTTATCCGTATGAGGTTGTAGGCATTTCGTAAGTCCAATTTGGTGAAGACGTGGGCCCCCTGCAACATATCTATCATCTCACTGATGAAAGGGAGAGGGGCAGTATTGCGCACTGTGATCTGGTTAACCTTTCTATAGTCCACCTCTGGACGCAACGTACCGTCTTTCTTGCAGACAAAAAAGAGAGGGAAGCTGACCGGTGACTTGGAAGGTCGAATGAAGCCTTTCTTTAAGTTTTCGTCAATATAGCCACGCAATTGCTGCCTCTCGGGCTGAGTTAACTTGTACATCCGAGAGGTCGTTAGGGCAGTCCCCGTGGTATTTACCAAAGTTAGAGCACAGTCTTGAGGGCCAGGATCCGGTAGAGTGTCAGCCCGTCCCTTGTCAAAAACACCAGCGAGATCCTGATATTCCTCAGGAATCCTGTGGCTCATCCCACTACAACCATGTCCCTCCTTAGGACACTGCCCAGGGCCTCGTAGTTCGATGCTCACTACTTTTTCGTGGAATTTCGAGGACTGTATTCACAATGTCTTAGTCTACAAATCCACTGTGAATTTGAATTGTCTTAACCAAGACATGCCTAATATGACCTCATATTTAGCAATCTGAGTAATAAATAGCGAGATTTTATCGCAAAAACCAGGTACATGAATCTCCGTGTCAGTGGTCCGGGATCTTAATGGCCCAGTACGAGTCGGTTTGCCATCCACCAACTCGAGAGGGGCGCAAGCAGTTAATCTTTGTAACGGCACAGCATAGATCCTCACAAACTCGGTAGACAAGAACGAATCTGACGCTCCCGTGTCCACCATGACAGTCACAGGGACGCTCCGTCTTCCAAATAACAAGGTGGCCTGAAAAGTGAGAGGTTCCTCACTTTCTAACACTTTGGTGGTGCCGATGCCCCGGCCATACCTGTCATCACTAGGTTGCGCCGTGCCCTTCCTAGCCGTGGCGGCTGTACCCGTCTTGGGGCACGTAGAAGTAAAGTGACCCTGCCGCTGGCACTTGAAACAGCGCCCCTGGCTCCACAAGCGTTGTTTCTCTGCTCCAAACTACTTGGCACTTTGTCGAGTCGTACCCACCTCCATGGGAGTGGGGCTGGGAGGTCCCGAGGCTCGGGGTGCGTTCCGGCTCCTTTCAGCTCGGCTGGTGTCCGTGGTCCCTGTGTGAGGTCCCTGCTGTCTTTTATCCTGATGAGATTTTGGTCGACTAGCCATAGCATTCTCCGCCTCCAAGATCTGCCGCTGGACTAAATGGAAATCGTAGGAACACGGCGGTAGTGACACTCTATCTGCTAATGCTGGTCTGAGGCTATCTCGGAGGGCATCAACCAGGTAGTTGTTGTTGTAGGTGGACCTAGCGGCCAACTGTAGAAAGCGGCTAAGGTACTGACTTACAGAGTCGGAACCCTGCTGGATGACTCGGAGAGCGTCATTAGCCCGGTGGCAAGGCTCAACACCCCTAAACTGCAGTTCCAGGGCTTGAAGAAATTGTTCCAAGGTCCCTTGCACTCAAGGGTCTCCTAAATCCTTAAGAGCCGTAAACCAACCCAAGGCCCCATCGGTCAAGTGAAAAGAGACAAAATAAACCTTCTCTTGTTCAGATGTGAAGGAGGTCCCCTGCTGCTCGATCCATATCCGCATCTGACTGGCGAATTTTTGTATGTCTTTTTCACCAGAAAAACGTTGCCCAGGGTGAACCCTCACATGAGGGCGGACCCCATGTTCCTTAGGCCTGGGCTTGCAGAGTGGCAATCTGCGACTGCAACATAGCAATCTGGGCGTGGAAGGCCTCCATGCTGAGAATAGCCACCCAAAGTTTTTCAGGTCGACGATAGGGCTGCAGCTTTCGAGGTTCAGAAGGACAGTCACCAAACTAGAATGCACTGACCCACGGGCCAGGGCAAAACCACGGTAAGGTCCGAGGACACTGTCCGGGACCACAGGAGGTGGCAACACTGTTCAACACTGTCTGACAAGAGTCTCACCAAGGAAGAGACTAGAAGTCGCTGGAAGACACTGGAGGTCGCTGGAAGACACTGGAGGTCGCTGGAAGACACTGGTGGTCGCTGGAAGACATTGGAGGTCGCTGGAAGACACTGGTGGTCGCTGGAAGACACTGGAGGTCGCTGGAAGACACTGGAGGTCGCTGGAAGACACTGGATGTCGCTGGAAGACACTGGATGTCGCTGGACGACACTGGAGGTCGCTGGAAGACACTGGAGGTCGCTGGAAGACACTGCCGTGGCAAGCTAACCATTTGTTAGCACTTGTTGGTGACTGTGCAGAACCACTGCACAGGATCGTACTTAACATGGCGCAGTGTGATAGCCGGGTTCAGGAGCTAAGGCGCAATCTGGCTCATAACAGGAACCTGATAATATATTTTAGCAATGCTTGTTACCTCGAAAATCAAAATCATTAATGAAATGTCAAGTGTCATCCGCTGCGTGTAACGTCGCCATCTTGGCCACAATACCCTTTAAGCACCGCACAGCTTGCAACGATCTCCACGGTCACGTTCACTTTGGCGCGAATTCTTTCGGTGCGCCATCATTTCAGCGCGCAATTTTTTCGGCGCGGCTCGTTTCGGCACGGTTCGTTTCGGCACATGATCATTTCAGTGCGGCTCGTTTCGGCGCGCGATCATTTCGGCACTGCTCATTTCAGCACGCAATCATTTCGGCGTGGCTCATTTTGACGCTTGACAATACCATTTTTCCAGAATACCTTTTCATTAATACCACTTTGTAATGGTATTATAAATAACAATCAGTTTTCAATATTTTTTACAGGGCGAGGCCAAAAACACTGAAATACTAATAAATTTTTGTATTAACTCCACTATAGCTTTCCATAATTACAGTCAAAGCCAGTTAACGTGGCCACATCCGTCCTACCTGATTTGGCCACGTTAACCGGCTGGCCACTTTAAGCGAAATGAAGTTTTTTAATGAAAAAAATTACTGCATCAATTTTTCTAACATCGTTTTATCGGTACATGCATAATTTACCACATCGGAATATTTGTCGTCCATTTTTAAATGGTAATCAGGATTGAGAAATAGTAATTTACAATTTGGGTTACTTAATTGTATGCAAACAGATTTGGAATAATCCATGTCCACAACCAGGTGCTATTAGACGTGACACATGAATGCTCTTGGTGAGCCGAAACACGTAAGTTTGTATCTTATGGAACCTACTTTGTTGATATGGATTATTCCAAATTTATTTTCTAATTAAGATGTTCCATAAAGAAAGGCTTTATTCATTTCCAAAGAAAGTCACGGTCCCTTGTTGACGGAAGGATGCATTGTGCTCAACTTGCCCGAGAGATGAAATTGCCCATTGTGAACCATCAGTCGCTAGTTTGTGCAAAACATTTAAAATATTTTTTTTTCAACTGTGTGAAGAATGTTTGCCTACCCACAATTTACATAGCATAATGGGGTTTTGCGGCCACGCTAACCGGCTTTTTGCCACGCTAAGCGGAGCTTCCAACATGCAAAACACTGCGTTTGATCAGTTCTAGGTCATTCTGGCCACCTTAGCCGACGGCCACGCTTAACCGGCGGCCACGTTAAACGGCTTTGACTGTATTTCAAATTAACAGGGTTTGTTGAAGGACCAGTTAGCAACTAACATACGACAAGTTATTGTCATGTTCGCTAACCCACCCCCACAAATTTATCTCAATCTTATTTTGTAGCCCTGAAAAGGTTTTGTTGAAGCCAAATATTTCTTCATGTATATGTAATTCCAAATATGAAAAAATGGTGTTCTTGAAAAGTCTGTAACATTTTAGAATCTCACTTCGGAAGTTTGGGGATTTTAAAACGTTTCAAATGTTCTATAGTCAAGGATGTTTTTTTTGCAGTAAACTATGTAGTATACACTCGAACCTCTATAATCCGGACGCCCATCGGGCCAGACTTTTTGTCCGGGTTATAGAGGGATCCGGATTACAGAACTCCCTCCGAAACGTTAAACAACATTTATGAAACATTTGTGAACTTCATCTGTTCGTAAATTTATAAATGAACTTCATTTGTGCACTGTAACTATTACAACCTGAAAAGACATAATATTCATGCGTCATTTCCAAAAACTGAAAATTCTGTTATTATGGTTTGCCGGGCCGCAGATTTCTTTCTACTTACAAATTTTCCAAAGCCGTTAGCCGGATTACGGAGGTGTTATAAGTTACTGGCTTGTGAATTTTGTTCGATATGCGGGTTATAGAGGGACCGGATTACAGAGGTCATCCTCTGTGTTAATCAATAGGAGCAAGCCCCGGCCAAGAGAATTTGTCCGGAATATGGAGGAGATCCGGATTACAAAGGGTCCGGATTACTGAGGTTCGAGTGTACATATTATTATCCGAATACACAAAAAATTGTATTGTCACGTGCCGAAATGAGCCGCGCCAAAGTGATCGCGCGCCGAAATGATCATTTATTCACAAGAGATGTTCGAAATTGCAGCCCCCACCAAAATTACATGCGCGATAACGCAGAATCATTGATTGCCGGATGCAATTAAAAATCTGTGGTGGGTTTTGATCTGTATTAGCGGATCCAGAAACTCGAGCTACGATGCCCAAATCTGAATCTACTGGCGTTTTGTACACAAGTCTTTCATTGGTTCCCCCCCCCCCCCCGCAAGAAGAAATCTAGGAAGGTATTGTTGCGCATGTCATTTTGTTGGGGGCTGCAATTTCGAACACCTCTTGTGAATAAATGTTGACTTATTGGTGTCCAAACTGTACAAATGCATTGTTATAACTTCCTCCCTTCATTCCTAGGGCCACACGTCCGCTTCGCAAGACATGCATTCACATTAGGGAGCATACCTTTCGGATGTCACGTTTCGGGGGCTACAGATCGACAAAACCGAGCATTTGCGGACATGGGTTCATATGAAATTTTTGCCTTGCTTTCATGCATATTACATACCCTGAAAGTTTGCACAAAAGTTTTGAAACACCCTGCAGCTATGCACTGCTAGTGGCTTTTTACACAAAAAGGTACTAACTATGTACTGCAACAATAACGTGTAGTGAGAATAAACTTGAAGCTCGTACCACCTCCATAATAAGTGTGGAAAGATTGAGACTGGTCTGACTGAATTGGCGGGAAACTGCTAGAAATGTGACTTCATCAGTTAAAACGTTGGGGCCACTATACAGAAAAGATGTGGGGAGAATGAATTATGGATGTCACATTTCATGTAGGCGCAACATAAAAACCTAAGCGATTGGGGACATGGGCTTATAACAACTTTATGTCTTGTTTTTATGCAGGGAGTACACCCTGAAAGTTTGGCAACGACCTATTAGGATACCCTGTATACTTGTTGTGCAACACTAGGGGCACTAAACAGCTTGACTGTATACCACTCCCTTATTAGTTAGGCTTAGTTAATGACGCCGATCCGTACTCATGACGTCATTGTGCACTTTCTTTGACTATGAAGCCGAAGACATTATTTGGAATCCTCAAACTCTTTCAATGATGTAGTTTCCTCGTATTTCGCATGCGACGTTTACTTTCAAGAGATCTGTTACAAAATCATTTCATCTCATCTTCAAAATGAAGTTAATTAGTTGAACAGAAATAGTTTTTGTATAGAAGTATACTGGACAATCATGAAATTCAGCTGTTGATCGGTTTTGCAAATTTGGGCTTTTACATACAAGATACATATAACTACAGACTTTGCCAAGGAATTGAGAACTTAAAATTACAAAGATTTTTTAGCTCAAACTGTGATGTCATAGTACCTACTGTACATATAATACTTTTCCCTCTTTTTGCATATCCACAAAAACAACTCCTTGGCCTTCAGCTACTTCTTGTTATCACCTTTATTTGCATAAAATTTGCAGATCCAGCAAAACGTCTACCCTCTGTATTACAAATGTACACAACAAACAACTATAATAGTGCTTTAATGAATAAATAGCTGAATGAACACGAAAAATGCTAATGTAATAGGAATGCACGTACCTATTGAACATTATCTGGCGTTTAATAAAAAACGACATTGCATGAAATACTAATTATCTTCTAGAAGAGGTTCCAAAATTAGTCCTGATGTATCAATAGGTCGGCCACACTTCCCACGATATGCCACTTGAACTTTGCCCTTAGACCTAAAATATAAGGTCGTATGTTAGGATAATTCTGCACAGACACAAACTAAATAAACGTTGTCAAGCTTATTGTTCAATACATTTTACTATCACATTTATGATTTTTGTAATGTATTTGATATACTAATGCATTTTTCCAATAAATGTGTTAAAATTAAGAATGACAGCGAGCATAATTATCGGCTGCTGCAATACTATTGGAGCCGATTTCGAAAAGATATACATATGTAACCTACCTGCATGTTTCGATGCGGATGAAACACTCGTTACTGTAGGTTTTTAAATCTGATCCACAGATTGGGTCGAAATACCGGGGACATATTTCAAAACATCCTTTGAACACTCGTCTCAAGCAATAATGAAGTGGCACTTGGAAAATATGTTTTCTGAAAATCATAACATGGTATTTCATTAACATCTGTTGTCATTTTATTCCTACAATGTAGCATCACTTAATGCAATCTATAATAATATGGAGGAAGAAAAAAAGGAAATTGTTGATGTAAATTTGTGACAAACAGGAATTGCAGAATGATGTCTAAATGCGAAATAATTGCCTATCAAACTATGAATTTTTTTTTCCAAAGTGACATACATTTCTTTTCAACAATGTTTTATTTCTTCCAGATAACCTGTAAGGATTATGTTGGGCTGTGCATGGGAAAAAGCTCATTGTGGGTGGGTTTCACACGCTAGCAAGACTTGAGAGTCACCAAATGTAATAAAGTATTAGAAAACGTCAGTATAGTGACCATGGACCATGTTGTGGTATGGCAGCGGACATAAGTTTTGGTAACCGCTTTAACGCAATTGAATACGGAATCATTGCCAATACTTATGTCCGGTGCTATAGCACTAAACCAAAGGTATATGTCATAACAGTGATGACGGGCTATGTTGTGCAACTTTGCACATGGCCACTACACAGGGGGCAAGGTGCCATAAAATATGGCACCATGTCACCATGTGTTGATAGCAAGGACACATGTTCACAGGGGCGTGTCACCACTTGGTACACGAAAGTTATAAAAGGCAGAGAGAGAGAAGAAAAAGACTTGGCTCTTTTTACTGCTACTAAATGTGCGCTGTGCAATAATGGAAATAAATAGGCATGTAGCAAGGACTAGCGATTTTGCCTGGAGTTTTGTGTCTCTGTGTAGTAGGGGACAACCTTACAAACCTGCATTTCTATAGAAAAACTGAATACATCTGTAAAAAATATAAATTCCACTTTATTTGTAGGACCAAAGAAAAGGTAGAAATCATATGCCGCACGAATTAAAATTTACCATACTGAAATAATGAACGTTATAAAATATCGAATTGAAAAATACGAGGCATGTCCACAAAGTAGGAGTACTGTTGCCTTCTTGTGCTGGGGGAATTTTTTACCCGAAATTTGGCAATGCTAATCTGTAGGCTTGGTTCTCCTGATCACAACGAGCACAGGTGGTCCTTATTAGTACTAAAAGTCCCCTTGTAGTGACCTTCGGTGTAAAGTATGTCGAAAAAAAATCTCGCCGAATGTGAAGCGCGCGGTGGCATCAGGTTTATTTTTGCGGCAGGGAAAACACCAACTGAAAATTTTGGGGCATTTGGATGGGACATTTTAAACCACCCCGCATATTCTCCTGACTTGGGGCCTTCAGACTTTCATCTTTTCACCTCCCTGAAGACTCATGTTAGTGGGAAAAAAATTTAAACTGACGAGGAGGCGAGAAAGAGGCCCTGAACTGGAAAAGGGGACGGCGGGAGAATTCTTTGAGGAGGGCATGAAAAAGCTTGTGACACGGGTCAAAACCTGCATAGAACGGAATGACCACTATGCGGAAAAATAGCTTACATATATACCAACAAAATCCGGTAATTGTATTTTAAATAAATTGTCTCTTAAAAAATATAAAAATCGAGTATTCTTACTTTGTGGACATGCCTCGTATACAAAAAACATATATTTTATAATTACTTACCCACAATTTTTCTTGTGCATGTGGCATTCATTTCTATATAAGTTGCCATCAGAACCACAAACAGGATGGCTGACATTGGCACATTTCTCATCACAGTGCATCGTCATCTTACAATTTTTCCTATCGACCGGAACGACTTTTTGCCTATGTGATAAGTATGAAATAAGCAAGCTAATAATATTGCACACTTCATGCTTGGAAAAATAGTAATAACAAAAACAAAATTGTTTGCATCACATTACCCGCACGTTTTTCGCTTCAAGTCACATGCGCTTGTGTACATATTTCCGTCAGAACCACAAACTGATCCATCATCAGAAACACTGTAGGGTGGGCACTGGTCAGGGCAGACCTCAGCCATTCCAGGACTATGGCACACTCCCAAGTGTGCAACTCCAACTCCTCTCCTACATTTGATAATTAAAACAAGCTGTAGACATCCTTTGCCCCCTCAAATTTTTTTTTTACATTATAACACATATATTACAAGTCTGAATATGCAGTGTCAGTACGTCAGGGGTGCTCTATCCAGTGGTGTCAAATGGAAACAACCATGTAATTGGTCATCCGTTATCTTTCCTGCAATACACGTCTCATGTGAAATTACCACAACTAATAAGTTTGTGGCCGCTTCTCATCTGTTCTATTTCACTTAAAAGCTTCAATGTCCTCTTCAACGTAATAATTTTAATTATTGCTCCAGCCAGTTTATTTAATAAGTTTTGCATAACATTGAAAGCTATTGCAGAGATCAAATAGTTTGAAACCAGTGGATAGCGAACCCCTGATTTACTGTCATTTCATATTCAGATTTTTAATATATGGTATGCATGGATAATGTAAAGTTTTTTATGGGGAAAATAACTTCATTATCACTCTATAACTGTATATGGATTTTACTTAAATATCATATGGAAATACACAATGCATTTAAACGCTTTGTACTACATAGTTTCGTATAAATCATTACATGACAATATTCTTGTAAGATGCGTGGAGCAAACTCTTATAAGATTTTTGAGAAATCCCCGAATTAAAAATCTGATTAAGTATAAGAGATTGAAAATAAAACAAACATAATACACATACTAAAATGCAGGCAGCATATTGATATATATATATCATAATAATATTGGAAATACTAAATTGGGGTCCAACTTATTATACTGTAGGTATGTTTACGAGCTGAATTAAATGTCAGTAATATCGTACTTGCAGTTGGCCACCTCTAATTGGCACAAGTTACTGTACGTTCTGCCATCACTGCCGCAAACAGGATCATAGTGTGCCGAGCAACCCAATCGATCACATCGCACTCGTCTTTCCGAGCAGGAATTGTTTGCAATCGCAACCACTTTCTCTGATCTCCTGAAAATTACGAAAATGGGAATGTGATCCTTGCCTTACAACAATCCTTTCGCATATTTTATGCTGTCCTTGGAATTTTAATGCTGAATTAAAGACATTAGTATTGCCCAGATTTAAATTTAGCTCTTGAAAAGTTAAAATCAAGGCTGAATATAATTAAACTCACCCACAAGTTATCATCTGCATTTCGCATTCGTTGGTATAAATATTTCCATCAGAGCCGCACACAGATTCTGATTTTGGGAGCCAGCACTGGCGAGGACAATTTTCATCATCTGCAAGTAACAAAGTGAGATTGAGACGTAATTTGCATATATTTTACATATGCAAACTGTGCGCACTATTTTTGTATGCTATTTTCGTTTCATAAATGCAATTTTGGTAGTTCCAATTGGAGAATCAAGGAGGGTGTCAAAATGGTCACATTACATACAAAAAGATTATTCCAAATTATGCAATGATAATGATTTTACAATTAATTGCATTACCTTTTACTACTTTATTTTTCTCAGATAATTTGGTTTCAGAAAATGAGTTAGAAACGGTCATGAAGTGTTTGTTGGCATCAAGTATTATTTTCTGCATGCTGAAAAATGATATTGCATGACAGGATGCATGATGCAACACTGTCACATAGGAATTTCCATTCATTTCATTATACAGTACTTATATACAATTCATTGTCAGTTATCATCACAACATCTATGTGGTAGTTTGCGTGCAAAGTATCTTATTATGAAATGTCAATATAACTATGCAGTATTAATAACTGAAAACTCTCTTCCATACATTATGTAATATCACTAGAAAAGGCGAAATCACAGACAAAATATGAAGGGGATTAAGGTCTGAATATTTTATTATCCATCGCTGTTCATTCCAATTATGCAATTCCACGGTATGGTGGATGGACAGCATTATGTCGTCCATTTGCATTCAGAACACAAACTGGTACTGAGTATTATGAATTTTCACTTGCAAGACCATGTCAGAAAAACATTGCTCCAGCTGTCCACAATATTGTGCGTGCTTAAACCAATAAATTCTTGAATCTAAATGATTTAGCGGCCAGTTGCAATAATCCAGTAGTAACACCGAGTTACAAGAGCATTATCTGATGCATGTTTCAGCCTCATTGCGGTTATACTCTTCATTTTCCACATTTCAGAAATCAAATTAAGCTGTGGTCACAATTGTTAGTGAAAATTTCAGGAATTATCCTTTATTGGATGTGTCATGATGGTTGTACAGCGCAGCACAGCAGTCCAAACTTCAATAATTCTTTTTAAGCTAATCATGAACTGATTTTTGAAATTGTATTTGAATTGTAACTAGCTTGGCACCTTCCCCATATCCCCAATTGGAATTAATATTTTCTTTGGAGCATGTGGCTGAGTAAAGAAAATGGCGTCTGAAAATTGTAATTGCACTATACAAAGCCTTTGCATTTCAGGTTTAGCAACATAATATTAATAGTAGTGTTTTACTTACCATAACAAAATGCCATCGGTATTTCATAAACATGTTTCCTAAAAGTTCAAAAGTATCTTAGTACTTTGCCTTTTCCACTTTACTACCTTTACTACACTGAAATTTATGTTATATTACCTGACTCGGACCAATTTGTTTCAAAGAAATAAGTAGGTCTAGTTTAATTCACAGGTAAGTTCCCAAAAATTTTCATATGCATAAATGCTCCATAATCAGTTTAGTAATACAAATTTTATTTTCTATTCTATTGCATCTTAGTATGTGGAAAATCTTTGCTGGCACATTGAAAGTACATATTGCAATTAGGTTATTCATTTTTTACTATATATGTACCCTACTATTTTTAGAAGACTATGTAAATTGGACTCTTCATACACCACTATGAAATTAGAAACGTACAAAAAGATGTAAACATACCCACAATTCTTCTGCTTCATGACACATTCATTATTGTACATTTTCCCATCAGACCCACAGACAGGTTTAAATGTTGCTTTTGTACAATCATCTCGACAATGGCGGGTCTTCTGACAATGCCGCCAGTCTGCAGCCACAACGCGCGACCTAACATGTGTCATTATGTTATGAATGCAAACAATTGATTTTATTTGACAGTATGTCACTTACCCACAAGTGCTTAATCGCATTTCACATTCATTATCGTACACATTGCCATCAGAGCCGCAAATTGGTTCCAGTGACGTTACAGGTGGACATGATGTTGGACAATCGTCTACTTTGCTTAAGCTTGTGCAAGGACCATAATGTGACAGTTGCACTCCTTTTCTGAAAATTAAATCATACACATCGAAATAGGTATCATGAAGTATTTTGTAAATTATATTGGTTTTAAATGAACTGATATCATCAACTGCTAGATTTGTACATGCATAGTGGGCTGATTAGAATGCAACCCTTTAGGAGTGCCTGTATATCGACCACATACCCACCACCAATGTTACACACAACACAACTAAATGTTGCTACCATTTACTTTATTCATTTACTTCAGAACAACATCATAATTTGTTCATATAAAATTGAAATGTGCAAACAATTACATAAGTCATCACTCTGCTACTTGTACTTAAAATGGGAGAAGTTCAAAAAGCTAAGATCAGCAATACAACAATGCATCTAAACCTCATCAAATCATTGATATGAAACAAGATGGCACAGATATATGATTGGTCAATAATGAAGGTGTTAGCAATCAATTAAGATGACCAAAGGGTAAGATATACTGTAGTTTCATATATATGACAAAAAATTCAAAATGTATATTTCTCAACTATTCCGTAAACATCAATTCATGATTACTGTACGTATTTGCCTTGCTGATAACGCGCGCGTTATGTACACACAAAAGTTATAAAACTCGAGAAAAAGCAGCCAGTGCGAAAGGTGCGAGATGGAAGTATACTCATTATAAAACAGCTATTGAATTCTTCACCAGACTCTAGATTGGGTCATTCAAATGCTAATTTTTAAAAATAGAAATGAAAATCACGAGTCTTAAGGTTTGGGTACTTTATTACAAGCAATAACACATAAAATGCATGCAAGTTTTTACTTTAGGTCCTCCATCAGTACTAGTAACAATCTATTAGAGTAGACGCTATGATGAATGACTGAAATGTTTGGGTGTGCTTTGTCCATTAGGTGCGTGTTACTGATCGGAAAATGTGGTACAACAGGGTGAATATAATTCAAGATGATACGGGCTTTTTACATGTAAGATGGCTGTAAAGTTCCAGGACTGATTTAATTGTACGGTGAATAGAAGTGCAAATCAATTCCGGGAAACGGGCTGGAAACCTTGATGTCACGCAAGTATAAATCTTCCGTTTTCTGTTTGTTGATATCCTTTTTAATTCACAAGTTACGACAGTTTTTCTGAAAGTGTTTTTTCTTTCGTGGCGAATTTCCATTATGAACGACCCATAGGAACAGTGTTGTTGCGCGTTTCAAACTCGACAAATCAGTTGCTGAAAAGGTCGAAATGTTGAAAACTGCCGTAATGGGGAGAGTGACATCTTCGTGGGTTCATATGTCATGATATTTTGACCGAAAAAGTGGGGTTGAGGGGTGTTTTTATGAAATTTATGGAGATTAATTCGTCACAAGTGAAAAAGCTAGAACGAAAATAGATATCAGCAAACAGTAAACAGGAGGTTATTCCGGATCGAGATATCAAGGTTTCCAATGCCCTATACTGGAATTCATTTTCACTGCAATCAGCCCCGAAACTTTGTGAACAGCCTTCTTACATGTAATACGCCTATATCAACTTGAATTTTTCACCCTGTATATTACGGGATTATTGGTAGCAAAACCGAAGTCACTTCCACAACTATATTCATAAAATCAGTTTTAAAACAAAAATGACATTCTATGCAAACTTAATTTTTCCCTGCTAACCTGCATGTAGCAACCATCAGCAAGCACGTGTTGTTGTAAGTTCTTCCATCGGTTCCGCAAGCCAAATCTAATGTTGGTTGACAAAATGACAAACATGTTGCACCTGAGCTTGATAAACAATTCCCTTGAGTAGCGTTTACATCTTTCCTGAAAATTCGAAAACAAATTTTAGAAGGCATGCGCATACATCACAGTCAATATAAAAGGGATGACTCTCTATCGATCAGGCTACATATTATCAGAATTTCTCTTGATTATTGCTGGGAGTTGGAACATTTCAAAAGCATTCTAGAAGTGGAAATTATGAGTTCTGAATATTACAGACTGTATAATTTTTTACTCATACACGTTTCGGCATTGTGTCTCTTTCATTCAATGCCAAGACATGTTATATGTCGAAACGTTTATGAGTAAAGGATTATCCACTCTGTAACATTATAGGTTTATTTGTTGCTTTGCATTTCACTTTGTTGTTTATAATGTGATTTTAATTCCAGTGTTCTATATTCTGCTGAAATGTTAATTGAGAGTGTTCTGCTTGAGTTGAGTGCAGAAGCACACAACTTGGTCTCTTGATCATGTGTGTTTGCAGATGAACTCACTCGGAATATTTGTTGGAAAAATTTAGATGGCTATTTCTGTGACCTGTGTTCTACGTTTTACTCTTTTCTTTGGTTATGGTTTGAATTTTCTTGAACAGCTAAAAGAACTTCACAACAATTAGAAAGGTCAATCGTGCCATTTCTATGGCCTCAACCATCCAATTCTGTGATGACATTATGCAATCCTGAAATTGCAAGAGTATTGAATTATTAATTGGCCTAAGAGCAGGTTATAAATCGAGAATGAAAATGCCTGGACATCCCAAGTATAGGCTACCAATTTCCACATTAGGGTACGTTGAAATTAATCTACACTGCATATTGTACATACATTCTTTGCAGATAACTCAGTGAAATATTAAGTAAGTAAGTGTAAAGAAATGGTCTTAAAAAATTCATGTGTTGGTGGAATGATGTTTTTGATGCACGTATGCATGTTTATTTGGTGGTCACCGGCTTCATTTTGCATGCAATAAGGGGAGTTTGGGTTCAGAATCACTATAGCTAGCCTAGAAATAACGCATAGGTATCTATTTAGGCATGTGTACTGTACTGTCCTTCTCTAATAATATTTCTACAGAAGTGTAACTGAAAACTCAACCCGCAATTCAGGCGCTTCAGCTCACAAACGCTACTGTATATAGCACCATCTGTACCGCAAACTGGAATATGGTCAACCCTCAGACAGTCTTGTAAACATTCTGTTGTAGATTCAATACATGGAAGAATCCCTGAAAAATAATAAGCAACATACAGTAATTTATTTTACGAATAATATGGGAAACACTGCAACTTACAGAAATGTAAATTAATACACTTTAAAATTAAGAGATCATGAAATGGTATTGCTGCATGGAACAACCAATAAGGAAACTTTTACTTATTTGGATGTGGAAAATACACTGGAGAAATATTGATTACAGGTGGGGGGGGTCTTATTACATTACTGCATGTATCCAATTGCGTTACTTGTGCTTTGCCAAACAACAGTGCTTTAATTTACCGGGGTTTACTGCATCAAGTACGTAAGTGCTTTTAGGGTGCATGGTCCATCTCGTTAAACAAAGAATTTTCCCACAGAATAATATGAAAATTCGCCATTGTGCTTCATCGCATCCTTTATCGTATATAAATGATAGTGTTCCTTCAGATTTCTCACTATTCTGATCGGTTTATGGCCTTCAGCTAAACCCAGAAAAAAACATTCTTATTTGAAAACTGCTTGACCATAAATGTTTGGGTATCGCTTCACACCTTTACACATAAACGACTAAAATTATATTTATTGTTAACTACAGTGTGGACTTATTTCAAGTTCAACCGTCTGTAAGTTTCAGTGCAAATTATATACAACACATTGCGTTTGAGTGTTTGGGAATAAATTTAGAGCACATGAGAAAAGTGCTGGAATAAAAATCTCAAGTATATATGGTAGAGGGTGATTGAGAAATAGTTTTACAAACTTTGGTGGTCGATTCCTGACACCATGCTCGCAAATACTTTGTTTTTCTACAATTAGCACCTGACATGTGACATCAATAATTCATGCTCCCCACATCTTTTAGGAACGTCTAATGAATGATCAATGGAAAGATGTGGGGAGCATGAATTATGCATGTCACATGTTACAGGTGCTAATTGTAGAAAAACTAAGTATTTGCGGACATGGGTTCAAAGGAACTTTATGTCTTGTTTTGGTGTCAGTAATCGACCACCAAAGTTTGTAAAACTATTTCTGAATTACCCTGTATTTAATGTTTATTTTAATTATATTAGGTACGTACTTGGTTTCGCACTTTATTGCAATGTTTGTTTACTCATCACAAACATGTTACAAGTATTTGTACTTCGCATTAACATCGTGTTTTGCAAGCAAAGACTAATATTAATAAGAGGAAACTAACTTTTATATCGAGTCGAAATTATCAAAATTACTTCATCCCAATTCTCATCCGTTTTTTTAAGTGACGATTGAATACTTTTATAGTGTTTATAAATGTTATATAGATAAATTGTGTTGTGAAAATATATTTACGGGAACATTCAATTTTTTGCATTCATAATTAACACATGACTTAAATTGTATTTCACGCTCAAAATGTTACTTATATTTATAAATATAGTTTACTATCGTATATATTAAGACAAATTTTGCAAATATGTAAATTAAAAATATAACAAGACATTCTTAAAAGCAATCCATGCAAATAATTTTTGACAGCCGAATCATACCGGAAATTCAAAACTGAGGAATTTTCTTGTAAACTCTACCCCTAATTGAAATACTATTTTAAAAGATATTAAAGGATGCAAACTTGTACATGTCATTATAGAGACATTGTTAATTAAATTTGATTATGAAGCACACAAAGCGAAATGTAATAAAAAAAACTTCACAACAGGTTTACAAATGCTTCAAGACCATCAATTACATCTTTATGAGAAGTATATTGCACCTCCACTATAGCAATGCATCGTTTGTTGACCTTATATTGCATTC
>WWPM01000009.1:0-10583 GCA_023279145.1 Glomeris maerens | reverse complement strand
TCTCTTTTTGAAAGACCCTTACCTTGTCCATATTTTAAACCATCTACATAAGCAGTAGTTTCGAACTCAAATTTAGTAGGTCCAGTTTGGATTCTTTCAGTTTGATACTGAACTGTTCTTTTATCTTGTTGTAATAGTTCTTGAAGTTTTGTTTTAAAATCTTTTAGATCGTCACTAGTTGTTTGTTTTACTAGTTCATCATCAAAAACATCAATAACAAATTTTGATGTAAATTCAATTCCAATATCTAAATACATTGCAGCTATAAAAGCTTCAAAAAAGTCACTAAGAATAGAATCAGAAATTGATTCTCTTACTTCACCATTACCAAGTAGAGCGTATGCACGTAAATTTATTTTCTTAGCAGCTTGTGCTAGACTTTCTTTACGAACAATGTTTACAACTTTTAGAGTTAGCTGACCTGAGTCAAAATTTGTATAGTGTTCAAAATATCAGTTACTAATAATGAAATCAAGGATTGTATCTCCTAAGAATTCATATCTATCATAGCTACTGATTTTGTAACTTCTATTTTCATTTACGAATGAAACATGAGCTAGCGCAGTTTGGTAATGTAAAATGTCTTTAAAAGGAATCTTTAATTCCTTTAAAAGCAATTCAACATCGCTTGGTTTAACCATTTTATTTTTTCTTTAATCCTTGTTTAATTAATGTTAGTAGTTCTATTTCGGCATAATGGATTATGTATTTTAGTGAGTAATAAAACTCAACATCACCAGATCCACCATGTGCTTTCATAGCAATAGCGTTAAGCCCAAGTATTGGTGCTCCACCTAAAACTCTTGCATCGAAAACATTTTTGAGTTTCTTTAATGCGCGTTTCATAAACAGATACCCCAGTTTTGCTCCGCTTGTAGTTTTGATTGAATGTTTTAATTGAGCATTAAAAGCATTCAGAGTTCCTTCAACAGCTTTTGAAGTTGTGTTTCCACTAAAACCCTCAGCAACAGTTACTTCTTGAGGTCCATTTAATATTTGGTTTCCTTCAACGTTTCCAATAAATGTAATTGATTTATCTTTTGAAAGAAGTTCATATGCTTCTTGTTGAAGTTTTAATCCTTTACCTTTTTCTGAACCATTGTTTAGAAGTCCAACATTTGGTTTTTCATTTCCGTTTGCTTTTGCGACCACACTCATAATACGAGCATAATCAACTAAGTTCTGTGGTGATGTATCAATGTTTGCACCTGAGTCTCCAAAGTATGCCATCCCTCTAAGGTTTTTATAAACTCCACAAAAGAATGGTTTAACTCCTTTTTGAACAACTCCAAGTTCAAGATAGACACCAGTAATAAATGCAGCTGATGCTCCAGCACTCAGAATTGCATCTGCTTTTTTAGTCTTAACTAGTTTGATAGCGACTGCAAGACTTGAATCAGATTTTCTTCTTACTTCAAGTGGACCATCTGTCATTGCAATAACTTGAGTTGCGTTAACTATTGAATATCATTCAGGTTTGATCTTTTTAACAAGTTTCTTGTTTTTATCATCTTTAATAAATGATTCAATTTTGGCTTGATCACCAACAAAGATTATGTGACCTTTCTTTTCAAGGGCCATAAAAGATAAAGCAGCACCTAACGCAACTTCATATCCTTTATCTCCACTCATAACGTCAAATGCAATTTTTTTCATAAATTAGTTTAGTTCTATTTGAACTAAATATGGATAGACTTCTTGTTCACCTTGAGTGAATTCAAAATCAAATTCATATTCAGTGCCAAGTTTTTTGATTTTGGCAACATCGTCTTTTTTAGCATCTTTACCGATGTAGATTGTAACGATACTTACATCTTGATCTTTGTTTAGATCAATGATATGTTTAACTGCTTCAAAGTCAGTTTTGTGGGCACTAACAACGGCGTTGTTAATTAATGCCATGCGATCATCTTTTTTGATTTTTAAATCATCATTGTGTCAATCACGAACTGCATTTGTAACTGAACCAGAAATAACTTTTGACATAGCATCTTCCATCATTTCAATGTTTTCTTCAATGCTTGCAGTTTTATCTAGATAGTATGATGCAACAAATCCTTGTTGAATTGTTTTTGTAGCAACAACATGGATCTTACCTTGTTCATATTGATCAGCTGCTTGTTGAGCTGCTAATATGATGTTGCTATTGTTTGGAAGCAGAATAACTTTTTCAGCATTAACTTTTAGTATTGCATTAATAAAGTCATTTGTTGATGGATTCATTGTTTGACCACCTTCAATTACATAATCAATTCCAAGAGTGTCTTTGAATTCTTTTGCAATTCCTTCACCTGACGCTACTGCAACTACTGCAATTGCTGGTTTCTTGTTTGCTCCAAGTTTTTCTCTTAAATTGTTTTGGTAGAAATCATTTTCAGTTACTTGAACAGTCATGTTTTCAATTTTGATATTTGTAAATTGACCGTGCTTGTGTAGGTTAGCAATTACACTACCGGGTTCTTTAGCGTGAATATGAATTTTTAAAACATCTTCATCTCTAATAAATACTAATGAGTCTCCAAGTTTTTCAAGCTCAGCTTTTGCTTTTGCTTCATCAAACTTAGCATGGTCTTTAATAGTCATGATAGCTTCAGTACAATAACCAATGTTTTCAACCGGATCTGCTTTCTTTAAAACTGTTGATGTAGATTTGATGACTTCTTCAACTTGGCTAAGAATAACTTTTTTACCAAGTAGAGCTAGGTTCATTCCTTCAAAGATTAATTGAAGACCGTAGCCACCTGAATCGACAACTCCAACTTCTGCAAGAATTGGTAAAAGGTTAGGAGTATTATCAACTGCTCTTTTAGCTTCAGTAATGATAAAGGCAAATGCCTCTTCCATAGTTTTAAGCTTTGACATATTTAGTCTAAAGATAGTTGCAACTTCTCTTATAACTGTTAGGATTGTTCCTTCAACTGGTTTAGAAACTGATTTATAGGCAACGTCTTTGGCATTATCAAGAGCTTCAGCTAGTTGTGGTATTCCAAGTTCGATTTCATCAGCTAAACCAATAGTAAATCCTCTAAAAATTTGACTTGTGATAACTCCAGAGTTCCCACGAGCACCAAGAAGAGCACCTTGTGAGAAATAAGTCATAATATTGGCTACTGATCCAACACTTAGACCTTTTTCATTGATCTTTGCCATGGCGCTTTTAAGAGTAAAGGCCATATTTGTTCCAGTATCTCCATCTGGAACTGGGAAAACGTTCAAATCATTAATGATTTCCTTATTATTGATTAGATTATTTGTTGCACTTTCAAGCATTTCAAATAGTAAATGACTTTTAATAGTATTCATGTGGTATAAATTTCCTATGTTTATATTATATGGCTAATGGCTTTGTTTACCCTTTTAGCTTATATAAAGATAATTTGTGTTAATATTTTAAAAGGATACAAACATGGCACGTAAATGCGTTCTAACAGGTAAAAAAACAATCAGTGGTAACAATCGTTCACATGCTCTTAACAAGACAAAACGTACTTGAAGACCTAACCTTCAAAAAGTAACTATTACTGTTGGTGGAAAGAAACAAACAATCTACGCTTCAGCAAATGGACTTAGAACACTTCGTAAACACGAAGCTGAAAAAGCAGCTGGATCTGCAAAAGCAAACTAGAACTGAAAAGTTCTTTTTTTATTACAGTTTTCCTTTTATCATCCTATAGTTCCAATTAATCTAAACATTTCAATAACTGCCATTTTTACAAAAGAAAAAGAGAACAAGTCTCTTAGTTATTTGATATATATTTGCTTTGGTATCTTAGCTGATACGAACATACATAAATGTTTTGTATCCAGCTGCAATGTTTCTGTTAGCATCAGAGTTTTGGCTTGATGCTTCAACACCATCAATACTCATGCCAAATGTGCTCATTGTTTTTGAAGGCTCATCGGCTGAACTGATATTGTTGTTTGGATCATGAGATGAAAACTGAACAAGATCATGGTACAGATAACTGTGTTGGTGATGACGTATTTTACCATTCGTATAAGTTGCACTTGTATCGCTTGAAGTTGCAATTAGAAGTGCATATTCAGGTGCACTTGGTAAGATTTGTGCAATATTCATGTTTTTGGCTGCATAAGCATTTAGTTGGGCCTGAGTTAATGGTTTTTCAAATATGTTAATTTGACCAATAGCTCAAACCCCGTTTGTTGTTGCAGATTCTAACGCTGCAACTCTTTGAGTTAACAATACAAAATTTGTTTCAAGATTTGTTAATCTTGTATCTAAAGTTGTTGTGATAACTTTAAGCTCACTTATTGCAGTTGTATTTAAACCAACATTGAAAGTGTTTGCATTAGTAAGTGACTCAATTTCTGATATTTTCATATCATGAAGAGAAAGCTTAGTTGTTACAGATTTATTTGCATCAAACTGCGTTTTGTCATTTTGATTATATGATTCAAAAGCAACGTTTGATAAATCTATATTTATAGTCTTTGGATTTTCAACCTTATTACCTGAATTTGATTTTGTATTTTGCATTGCGATCTTTGATTCAATTAATCCGATTCTGCCAATTGCATTTGATGTTGATGTCTGAAGATTTTCAAGGGCATCAAATTTAGAAGATATCTCACTAGTGATGTTGTTAACATTTTGTTCAATGGTTTCAATTGAGTCGTCAATTTCCTCAAATTTTTCTTCGATTAAGCTGTGTTTAGAAACAAAGCTTGCATTAACCATGCTTTGAGTTGTATCTTCGGTATATAGACTTTCTTCATCTACATTTGTAATGCTTACATCAGTTGATTCAACAATGACCGTACTTGGGTCTTTGTCTTCCAACTTAGGTTCTTTATCAGAATGTTTTGTATGATTTTTTAATTTCATAAGGTAATTACAACACCCGAAAAAAGTTTATTTTTTCAATTTGCTTTTTGGTGAGCATTTGATAACATTGCTTATTAAACACTTACCAAGTTGTTATGAACCAACTTCTGTTGATAAATATTATTAGTAGGAGTGTATTAAGACGATCTCAATAAGTCATAAATAAAAAAACGACTATAGTGGTCGTTTAGTTTTAAATGCTGGTCCAGTCTTTAGATTTGCTGGATATTTGTGTTTTGCTTTGTCATGGAATGATTCAATTTTTTCTTTTAAATCTGAACTAACTCAACTTGTTGATGATTCTAAATAATGATCAATATCATCATAGCTAAATCCAAAGTCTTGTTCATCAGTTTGACCTGGATAGAGATCAGCTGATGGAGCTTGATTAATTATTTCACTTGGTACACCAAGTTCAGTTGCTAATGCTCTAACTTCTTTCTTAGAAAGATTTAGTAATGGGTATAGGTCAGAGCCTCCATCACCGTGTTTTGTAAAGTATCCAAGGTAGTACTCAGCATAGTTACCAGTTCCAAGTACTAGCGCATTACTTGATTGTGCTATGTAATATAAACTAAGCATTCTAAGTCTTGGTTTAATGTTTTCAGAAGCAAGTTTATGTTTTGATCCAGTTGCGCTTTGTAGTGATTTTAAAATGATTGAATATTCAAAGCCAAGATCTATTTCAAAAAATGAATAACCCAGTTCATCAAATACTCTTTGAGCATTTCTTTTAGCAGTTGGTGAACTCGATATTGGTATGTAAACAGGACGTAGACTAGCACCCTCAACTTTGCTTATTAGATATGCAATTACTGCTGAATCAATTCCTCCACTTACACCTAGTACAAATTCAGAAATCTTAGTTGTTTCCATTATTTCTTTTATTCAAGCTTTAAGCGTTTCTAAATATTCTTTCATTAGTAATTTCCTCTTAGTTCAAATTCAAATTCTTTTTCACCAAGTAAGATCGTGTCTCCTTCAAGAGCACCAATCTTTGATAGTTTTTGGAAGACTTGTTTTGAATTTAGTTTTGCGATAAAACGCATAAAGTTTTGGTGAGTATTAAATGGAATACGTTCCATTCAGTAAGTAATAAAACTTCCTGTAATTGTAAAGACACCTTCACCTTTGTTATTGACAAAGACCTCTTGATTTGGGTCACCTTGGTAAGTATAGAGTTTGAATGGAATTAAGTTTTCAAACTTATTAGTTGAACTTTTATGTTCTCCAGGTTTTTTGTGCATTCTATCTTTAACGACTTCACCAAGTTGTTTTAAAACAATATCTAAGTTTTCATGAGTTAGAGCACTAATCGGAATGATTGGTTTACCAATCTTTTTCTCAAGTTCTTTTACAAGACTCATATCAGTTAATTCATCAATCTTATTGGCAACTACTATTTCTTCAAGCAGTCCTAGATCTTTTGAAAAGGTAACTAGTTCATTTCTAATAGATAGATATTCTTCATACGGATTGTCTCTAGTTACGTCTAAGATGTGACAAATAGCCTTACATCTTGCAATGTGTTTTAAGAATTGTGTTCCAAGTCCTTTACCTTGACTTGCACCTTTGATAAGTCCGGGTAGATCTGCTATAACGTAGCTAAAACCATCTGGGGATTTAGCGACCCCAATTTGAGGAACTAGTGTTGTAAATTCATAAGCTGCTATTTTTGGTTTAGCAGCAGTTAGTTCACCCATTAGTGTTGATTTACCAACACTAGGAAGTCCTACGAATCCAACATCAGCTAATAGTTTTAAATTAACAAAGTATTGTGTTTCATAACGAGGTTCACCATTTTCAGAAACTTCTGGTTTAGGGTTGGTAGAAGATTTAAAGTGAACGTTACCTTTTCCACCTTTACCTCCAGCCATTAATACTTCAACTTGGTTGTGCTGTGTAATATCTATTAATAGTTTTTCTTTACTAATGTCATAGACTTGCGTTCCTAGTGGTACTTTAATATAAAGATCTTCACCAGATTTACCAGTCTTCATTCCATTCATACCATTAGAACCATTTTCAGCTTTATAGGTTTGTTTATATCTAAGATCGATTAAAGTAAGTCTACCTTCATCACCTATTAGATAAACAGTTCCACCTTTACCACCATCACCACCACTAGGTCCACCTTTTGAGACAAACTTTTCTTGATGAAAAGCAACGATTCCATTACCACCGCTGCCTGCTTTTGCTGTTATTATCGTTTCATCAATAAAACTAATACTCATTTATTTCTTTTCGTTTTTAACAGGAATTACACCTTGTTTAATATCTTCATCAAAGTTAGTCATTCCAACTTTTAATTCATAAGTTTCATATTTAGGAATACTTAATAGTTCAAATATGCTTCCAATTCCAATGTGATTTGAATCAATAAAACGTGGAGGTAGGAATACAACATATTTAGTATCCGGGTGGAAGTAGTGAACTAGTTTATCTACTATTACTTTTTGTAAATTAACTACTTTAAATTTCTCATTTAAAAATAGAACTTCTCCTTTAACACTTACAGTAAAAGTCTTTCAACCAAAGTTCCCTTTTTGAGCATAGAAAAATCCATTCTTAGGTAAAACATTAATTACAGTATTACGAGTTATTTGACCTTCATATTCAATCTTTGTTTTCTGATCAATAACAACTTTAGTTTTTTCAACTCCAGTTAGATTAATAGCTGTTTCAGCAATCAAAGATAACTGATTAGAGATATCTCAATTACGAACTTTTCTAGTTCTCTTTCAATCTTTATCTTTTTGAATTAGATAAGCGTCAATTGGAATTCCTCTTGTGTCTAAAAAGATTTCTTCTTCCCCAATAGTTATTATGTATTGTGAGTAAGCTATCTGTTGATTAACTAAGTATCGTTCAAATACTTTGTTAAGTACTGCATTAGCAACTAACGCAATTAATGAAAACGTTGTAGCTACAATAACTAGTTCAGGAACATAAGTTTTTGAAACTAGATCAGCGCTTAGGTTATATCAAACCATTACAAGCATCACTAAGAAGAATAGTATTGTTGTTAGAAATGAAAAGAATGCAACTGACTTTAAGTTCTTACGTCTTGGGTTTCTTAAATAGCTATCCATTTGAGCGATTATTGCAATTTGAAAAATAAAGTAGATAGACAAAACGATAAGTGTTAACTTATCGTTTGTTTCAAGGTTGATTGAGATATAGGTAATAGCCAATATTGTTAGGACAAATAAAATCAAATTTATTACATAACTAGCTTTATATTTTCTATTAATTTTCAAGTCGTTCATATCTGCCTGTTAGTCTTTTACTTCAGTTAGTGTAGTGCTGAATTAGATCACCAATTTTGATATTAAAATATCTAATTGTTTTAACAGGAAAGATGTACATCTTGAAACTGTCAGCATAGTGCTCAGATATTTTACCTGGCGTTAGCGTTTTGATACCAATAACAATGTTATCTTTGTTTACAAAAACTAGCTCAATTGGAAATCTAATTAAGATATTTCAATATGCTTGTTTGTTATACATAAAATAACCAGTTCTAAAATCTATTTCAGAGTTTTGAACAAGATTGTTTAATGATTCAAGTGGTCCTTTTAAATGGGTGACCGTTACATTTACTTCTACTTCATTTAGAAATAGTTCAAAGATTCAGCGTCTTTTACTTGATGGAAGTAAGTTCACATCTTAATTTTAAGATTAAATAATGTCGTCTTCGAATTGGTCAACGACAATTCCTAGATTTACTTCTCTTTGGTGTTCAAGTTCAAGTAGTTTCATTTGATAATGATCAAAGTAAAGAGTATTGTAATTTCCTTTTACTTTTGCTTTATCTTCTTTTGAAACAGTTGGTTTACTTCTGATTACTCTTCAGTTAGTTACTTCATTAGCCTCGGATTTAGCATGAAGTTTAGCTTTACGTTTGTCTTCATTAAATCTAATCATCTTTTGTAATACATTTTGAGTTGTAATGTCGAATTTACGTGTCTTGCAGAAGATTATCATAAACCCAGCAACTATTCCAGTACCTGCTACTAAGAATGAAATGATTGAACCATAAACCGCGAAGTCAAGGAATATGTTCATCGTTTCATTAACATTGAAATCTTTTGACAGCCCATTTAGTGAATCGGTTAATAGACCTTGTACTACAAATAGCATCAGTGAAATAACAATAAATGTCGCACCAATCCCATTCTTTCAACGTTTTGAATCTCCATAAACTAGAATACTAAACACAAAGATCATTCCTATTGTAATAATCATTAGCATTGAAAATACCGGAACTAATAGTGAAACTGTCGTAACCATACTTGAGTAAATTAAACCTTGATCATAAAGTAATTGGTAATCGCTTTGATTTAGATTTTCAGGATTAATAATCGCTAGACTTTCATCAACAACATATAGGCCGAAGGTATTGTAGTATTGCATACCAACAGTTGTTAGTAATGTTTCTGCAACTGATAGTTCTTCAACGGGACTTGGAAGTGCTGTGTTGGCTTCGTTTAACGCTTGAACAGCATCAATAATGATTTCATTATTGATTGTGTTAGTCATAAATTCAATGATTAACTTAGTTGATCAAAGTGGTTGTAAGTATCCAGTAATTGAATCCATTCCATAGTCTTGTGGGTTATAAGCAATATCTCCATTTAGTTGAAGTGATCATGCAGCCAGGAAGAAGAAGAATGCAATTCCGATTGCATAGAATCCATAAACTACTACCTTCAAATTTGAAAGAGTTTTACCAAGTGAAACTTTTTGTCCAACAATGTTGTCTCCTCAAGCAAATAGTAAGTAACCAAAGACGAATGAAACAACCGCTACAAAGATACATAAAAATATTGCATATTCCATGAATCCATAGAATGTATAGTAAACTTCCAGTCCATATGGACTAAACATCGACATAACTGGTATGAGTTCTAATTCATTTGTTAGTCAAAACTTAACTAATGGTTGTGCTTCTTTTAGTGACTCGGCATCTGTTTTTCCGGTAGCTGAATCATATACGTTAGAAATGTTTTCAAGTCCTGGGGTTACTGTTTCAATCGCGGCATTGATTTGATCTGATGTTGTAGCGCCAGCTTGAAGGATTGCACTATCTTGAAGCGCACTTAACGCAACAGTCATAGTTTCCATATCAAAAATATTGTAGTAAAGGTTGTTAATAATTAATGTCCCTGACATTGAAACATACATTAATGCATGTGCATAGAATGGCGGGAAGAACACAATAACAAGTGATGAAAGATATTCATTCATTTGTAGTTGATAAGGTAGGAACACTACAAGGAAGAATACAAGTACTAAATAAATAAATGCAATGTTTGAATACATTTCTTTTGATTTAGATAATGAGGCGAACATAAATGTTAGACCCATATGTAAGAAGGCAGCTAGTAGGATACCAACGACTAATTGTCCATAAAGAACTTGTCCTCATTGTGTATTAGCAGCCTCAACGTGCATTAAATCTACAAATAGATCTCTACCAAATCCGCCTGGTGTAAATATTGAGTATCCAAAGATGTCTAATAGACCCGGAATATTAACGACATCGCCAACATTCGCTTCACTTAGAAATCAGTTTCCAACATAATCATTGACAGTTTGTATCCCGCCGTCTTTACCATTAACTAAAATATCGTTATACTCATCAACTTCAATTTCTCCATGTACTAGTGCATAAACAAGGAAGTTTGTGCTTCCGTCATCATAAGTCGGATCAATTGCAGTGATTTCCCCATCC
>WWPM01000008.1:71711-83348 GCA_023279145.1 Glomeris maerens | reverse complement strand
GATAAAAGTGGACTTTCAAATTATTTTAAGAAATACGCTATTGAATCAAGTTCAATTATTAATTCATTAAATGATATGAGCACAAAACTACAATCATTATTTGCATAGTAAAGCATATTTAATACAAATATTATTAAGTTCATAATTATTAAAGGATGACATTTACATCAACAATTAAACAAAGAGAAGTAAATATTGCAAACAATTTTTTAGACACATCAAATAACATGGCACTCATTACTATGTTCCTTGATGCTGAAAAAGATGTTGCTCTAATACTTGAATCAACACAGAACTTTGGTGTCGATACAACACTTACTGCAAAATTTGATTCAAATATGCTAAACCATTTTGCAAGACTTGAAACTATTATGGGTTCGGAATTCAAACCTGAAGCGCCAGATAGTCAAATAGTAAAACTTGCTTACAACTTTATTGGGAATATATATCTAGATATTGTTGAACAATTCATTAATTTAGAACAAGTAAGACGTGGTTTCTTCTTAACATTTATTAGATACATCTATCCATTTGGTAATGATGAAATCCAATTAAGATATGAACAACTTACAAAGTTCTACACATCAATAATGGAAGGTCACCAAATAAAACAAAATGTTTTAATTAAGTCTAGTGCTAATGGCAAAAACTTCGACATTCTAATTGATGATAGATTCGATGTTGAATTTGCGTTTAATGTTGAGGCAATTAATTACTCAACAGAAGCAATCATTTCTATTGACAAAGCAATTCTTGAAAGTAATGTTTTAAAGAAAATATTTAATGATGCTTTAAATAAAATAATTGATCAATACCAAAGTATTGAAAATGATTTTATTAACTACGGCAAAAGACATGGCCTTGAAAACGAAGCAGTTGCATTTTTAAAAAATCATATAACACTTGTCTCAAAACAAAAACAATTAATTAAATAGCATTATTGCTATTTTTTTATTATTGAAATTAGAGCTTTTTAATAAATAGTCCTAAAATATATATAGGAAACATATGGCTACATACAAATCACACATTAAACAAAGAGAACTTCATATTTCAGAAGAACTTTCTTTGATAAACAAAATACCAGGGATGCTTGAAGTATTCTTCAATGAAGAAAAAGCGTCAACACTAATCATCATGAGAGCGCCAGAACTTGTTGGTACAAAAGCTGTTAATGATGATGACCAAAAACTACTCCACATTTTACAAAATATGGATAAGACATTAGTAGTTTGAAAAGAAATGGGAATTAATAGAGCGGATAAGACAGCAATCGTTGACTTTATCGAACTTGTTATTCTTGACGTTGTTGATATGTTTACAATCAGAAACATAGTTGACTATGGATTCTTTTCAACATATATTAATGAAATTTTTCCAAGAAAAGGTGAAGCTAGAAGATTTGCATATGAAATTAAACTTCACCAACAAAGTCTTGACCGTGGTGAACAATTAAACACTGATCATGAATTCATTAGTTATATTGATGATAGTGTTAAATTCACTATGACATTAAAGTCTAAAGAAGATCTTGATTTTGTATATTACCTACACAGAGCAAACTATACAATAGCAGCAGCTCAATTAATGAAAACAATAGCACTACGTGGTGAAACACAAGCAGAACTATTTGAAATTGCTAAGAAAGCTGAACCAGCAATTAGAAGAGCACTTAGTGAAAGAGTTGCAGATTACGTATCAAAACGTCCTGAACTAAAAGATTCAATTAAAGCATTTGAAGCTCACTTAAACGAAGTTGCAGCTGACATTATTGGAAATGAATAAGATAGTTAGTCATATTAAAAAAATAAATTTAGAACTGAGCGATCAGTTCTTTAATTTTGAAAACAATTCAGAATCAATTAATACTTTTATTCAAACTGAAAAAGCAATTGCTGAACAAATTGAATTAGCAATTAAAAATGATTTAAATGTTGAAGCCGTTAATAAACTTGATAGAAGATTAAACCGTAATCTAACATTTCTTAGAGAAAACATAAATTCTGTTTTAAAGATTAATACTGATTTAAGCAGTGATATTAGAAATCTACTTGAGTTCATGATTAATGTTTATGCAAGTATTATTGAACTCTATGCAAAAAATGATTTAACTAGCATCGGTTATTTTATTTCATATACTGCTGGTATTTACCCATTTCTGGGAAGTAACAATTTAGTTTGAAAAGAAATAAAAAATGCTGAGGAACTATTTTCGAAAAATACAAATCAAAAACAAAACATAAATCTTATTTCTAGTTCAAATCAAAAAACAATAAAGTTTGAATTAAATGACTTTGAAGATTTTGCATTCGTACTTAGAAGTCATAGATTTAATTGTGCATTAGGTGGTATTGCAAGAATCCATTCATTACTTGAAAAGAATATATTCTTTGTTAGCTTGTTTAATCTATTTATTTTAGAAGCTTCAAAACAAATGAATAACTTTGAAAGTTTTGCAAAAGAATATATTCATAGACATCCGAATATGGAAAATGAAATAATCGATTTTGTCAATTCTCATTTAGACAGACTTGAAGAACTTGTAAATAAAAAAACTAAGTAATCTTAGTTTTTTTATTCCTGATTGTTGTTTGTTTCATCATCATTGTTATTAAATAGCGAAAGAAATGCCGGTGGTTCATATTCAAAGTCATCATCATTTTCAACTTGGTCATTTCTTGAATGAGCAAACTGTTCACCATCACTTAAATGTTCATGTTCACGTTCTTGATAGTAATCATCATAGTCGCCACTTTCATGATGTGAATAAGAACGTTGTTCATATTCATCACTATATTCTTCTATAGTTTCGTCTTCTAAGATTTCTTCAACTACTGGTTTAATTTCAAATTCTTCAATGTAAGCTAAAAGTCTTTTGCTAATTGATTTGATACTTTGATCATCAGTTCCGGAATTTGGTAGTGAAGATAAAGTTTTCTTTAGATCAAAAGCAAGTACATTTCCAAATTCAAATGAATTAATAAAATCATTTACGCACTTTGCAAGAAAGACCATTAACTTAATTGATTCTTTAGATCTTTCTTCATCATCTGTTCATGTTCTAGTAATTAATAGATTCTTTATTGATTCTTTAAAACTATTATCAGGTTCAAGAAATCTATCAATGTTTAATTGGGATAAATACTTTGCAATTTTTTCATCAATACTATTAGCTAGTTGACCATCTTTAATTAGAATATCTTTTTCAGAACGACCTTTTATTTTGTAGTGAGATTCTTTTTCAGCTTGTCTAAGCTCATATAAAAGATTGCCCACTGTTTCTTCAGCCTTAAGTATTGACTTAATTAGGTTTAAATGAATTTCAACTATATAAAACTTATCAGCTAGATCAAGCATTTTTTTGTTTCATTTAGAAGTACGTTTCATATTTGTCCTTTCTTTAATATACATTAAAATTCATTAAATAATATTTAGCTATTTGTAAATATAATCTATGTAATGAAGCAAGTGTTTAACTCATACATTAAAAATAGAACACTAACAATTGATGAAGGTTTTGATGACCAAAAAGAACAAATAGAACTTGTCAATGTATTTATCGGTCGTGAAATAGAAGCCGCTAGGCTAATTGACTTAATAGCTAATTCAGAATTTGACACTGAAAAAATGTTTGAAGCTGATGAAGAGTTAACTCAAATAGTTTGGGGAATGCAAAATTCACTAAGCGCTCTTAGTTACTATTCAAACAAGTCAAGACAAACACACCAAATACTTAAATTCCTTGAAGATGTAATTTTTGATTTTGTTTTCGAATACAAGAAATATGAACTATTAAACAAGGGAATGTTTAATTCATATTTAAGTCAAGTATTTCCATATGAAGAAGAAAACTATTCAATTGCAAAACAAATATCAAAATACTATCTAGACATAAGTGAAAAAAATATTACTGGTATTAAACATGAATTTGTTTATGATCAAAATCTAAAACTAGATATCGAAATTAACAATTTAGAAGATCTTGAATTTGCAAACTATGTAAATATGAGAATTTTTCTAACTAAAGGATTAATAAATCTAAGAGATTTAACTAGCAAAGAAGAAAAGTTTAATGAACTATTAATTGGCGCAACTAATAGAGTAATTAAGATTTTTTGGAAGCTTCATGATGCATGATGCTGACTATACTAATAGAGTACAAAATATGAGTGAAAAGGTAACTGAATTTATTAGTTCGCTCTTAAAGATTGTAAAAAACAACTAAGCAAATAATTAATTAGATATCTTAAATAAAAAAGATGAATTGATAAAGTTAAGGTTGGTAATTTGATTAAATGTCAAATTAATAAATTGGTTTAAAAAAATGAAATATATTAAAAAAGTTTTTAATGAAGGTTATATTGAATATGCGAAAGAGTTTTTTGACAAACTCAATTTAACTGAACCACTATTTCAGTTTTTTGAATCTGCTAAATTTGTAAAAGATTATTTAGAAACAATAACTATTAGCGATAGAAGTATTTACAACGTTAGCAAATGAGAATCAATTCTATTAACTCATCTAGATAAAATGGATGGGATTATGGCAGAGATACCAACAGATGATGCTAAGTATGGACTAGAAATAGTTTCACTATGTCTTGATCTAGAACAAGAGTTTATTGAGATTGCAAAAGGTTTTACAAACAAACGATTACTAAACTATGGTTTCTTTTTAAGCTATGTAAAACACATTAGTCAATACATTAGTGAAGATGGCTTTAGTATGGAAATATCAAAATGTCCAGCACTAAGAATAGTTCGTTTTATGGGTGAAGGTGTTAGTCAGCATCTTAAAAGTTTTTCATCTGGAACTGATTATGAATTTATCTTAAAAACATTTGAAGATAAAAAAATGGTTGATATGCTAAGATACTTTGATTGAATGACAGAGGCTTTTAGTCAAATACCAAATATTGTTTATGATTTTGAACAAGCAATTGAACTCTACAAACAAACAGCTGATACACTAGTTGATATATTTGCAACACTAAAACAAACTGTAATTGATAATAAAAAAATGGAACAAAACCATAAAGATAACATCATTAGTTTTGCACAGGAAAATATTGTAAAGCTTGGATTCCTAACTGAAACAGTTAAGTTCAAGGAAATAGTCTAATTTATAATTTGACTATGCAAAAGTTTACAACTCTTATTAATAAAAGAGTATTAGAAATTGAAATCGAACCATCTTTAAAAGATGTCGATTTTGCTAAGTTCTTTGCTGCTGAAAAAGCAATCAAAGATATGGTAGATGCAGCTGGTTATGGTCCTCAATCAAGTGCTGATGTTTTAAAAACACAAGAGCTAATGATAGATCAAATTAAAGCAATGTACGAAATCACTTGACAAATTCAAGAAAAAGCAACAATGAATGCTTGAGGTAGAAATGACGTGTTAGCATTTTTTGAAAAAGCTGCTCGTGATGTTGCATTTTACTTTAATGAAAATGAAACATACTTTAAAGGATTTGCAAAAGCATACGTTCACTGATTCTGTGCTGAAAATGAATCAAGCGTAATGATTGCAAATCAAATTCAAATATGAACAGGTTCATTTAAGAGTGGAATGATGAAATCAGGAAACTTTAATACTGGAATTATTGTTAATGGAAAACATATGGTACTACCAATGAGTTCGGCTGAAGACATGGATGTAATGTTTTGAATCAATTCATTTAAAGATGTGGTTAATGCAATACTTGGATTCTCAAGATTTGCATTTACACAAGGTTATGGTCCTGACATTATTAAAGATTTAATTACTGAATACAAAAATGATGAAGATGCTGAATACGATGCTGCTATTGAAAAATATTTAAAAGCTCATCCAGAAGCAAAAGAAATAATAACAACATTTACAAAACAATACCGTGATGCAATGGTTAACTGAGACAAATAAGTAGCAATACTTATTTTTTTATATGCTTAAATACTTAGCCTCTAATAAATGTCAGTTTAGTTCTATGTAATAAACTATAAATATGGTCAAACTCAATTCGCAAAACTCAAATTTAGAATTAGAAGTTGATGAATCATTTTTTGAAAACGAAATTGTCAAAGAAGGATTCAACGTATTCTTAGATAATGAGACTCAAGCATTTCTAGCACTTGAAGATGCAAAACAAAAAAGTATTGCTGAAAATAGACACAACGATATGGTTCTACACAACTCGGTTGATAAAATGGTTATTGAATTAAATAAACTATTTACAACTGCAAAAGAACTTTCAATGGATCTTGTAAAGTTAATAACATTTTATGAAACAAGTATTGAAAAGATAGTAGAGCATTACACCCAAAATAAATTACTTGATAAAGGACTAGTTATCTTTTACATGAAAAACGTTTTTACAACACTACCTGGAATTGTAGAAGAAGGTAGAGTAATTGATAGATTGCGGATTGAATTAATTGCCAAAAAAGAACTTGACTTTGTAGCCTCATTTACAAAATTCTTTAATAAAGAAAAAGTAAACTGACACGTAAATACAAATGCAGATGTTCAATTTGTCTATGATGCTTGATGAATGAATTCACTAGTAGCCGCTTATGATGAACTAAATAAAAAGAATATATTTACGCCTGAAAATAGGTCAATTGCATCAAATCTTATCAAAACATACTTTGATAGATTAGAACCACTTGCCTACTCATATCAACAAAGATTTGCAGATAGAAAAGTAGAAGTCAATGAATTTATCGAAAAATCACGTAGCCTATTAGAATAAATAAATGTGCACAATCACATTTTTTTTAGTGTCAAATTGATATATGAAGTTTGTTTCACATTTAGAAAAACGAGCCCTTGACATTAGCGATGAATTTCTTGCAGTAGACAATCGCAAATTTATGATAAATATTTTTATCACGATGGAAGCTTTAATGCTTTCACTATTTTCAAAAGCATTAAAGAACAAACCCGAAGACAATAGACACATTGATTCAGAACTTTATAAAACAGCTGATAAGATGAGAGAGTTATATACATCACTACTTAAATCAAGTGATGGTTACTCAGTTGAATTTCAAAAGATGATTGACTATGTCAATGCAGTTTATGAAGATCTAAGAAAAGTTTATGTTGCAAATGATTTTATTGACCGTGGTCTAAAATCAACATATGTAAAATATGTTTTTGGTAGAAACCCAAAAGACCTTTATGAATACCATGAAATAATGGTTAACTACTTTGAATTACTAAAACATAAAACAATTGATTCAATGACACGTGTTATTGCTTATTATGAAAAAGATGTAGTTGTTAAACTTCCGCTAAAGAGCTTTGAAGATATTAGCTTTGCAGAAGAACTATTATTTATTAACATGATGGTTGGTGGTGTAGTTGATCTAAACGAAAAGAAAATCAACACACCTAACTTTGATGATGCAAAGGCAATGTTAAAAGATGCTATTGAAAAACTTGGAAAATTATCAGATAGATATTTAACAATTCATCCGGATGCAAAACCTGATGTTGAAAACTTTATTACAAATTCAATTAAGTTCTGCGAATAAATAAATTAGAAAATAACAAGTCGTTATTTTTTTTATTTGTCAAAAGCTTTTTAGATGTCATTAAATTTTAGTTATATCATTTAGCCAATATGATATTTACATCAAACTATACTAAGAACACACTAGAAGTTAGTGATGACTGACTTAAAGTTGGTAACAAAGATAAATGAATAAAATCATTTATTGATCTTGAAGCAAAATGCGTTGCGATCGTTGCAAAAGTAATGAAAGCTGATTTTGAATCAAACGTCAACAATGATATTGATTTATACAAGACTATCGACTTAATGGAAGATGAAATTGATAAGCTATTAGCTGTAAGCGATGGATTAACTCAGGACCACTATATGACATATAGATTCTTTGTTGATACATTAAATGCACTTGGTGCAACATATGTAAAAGACGAACTTCTTAAAAAAAGGTTTAATCGGTACTTTTGTTAAATATGTTTTTCTAAGCAATGAAAAAGATTTAAACCAAGCTAGAGAAATTACAAGTATCTACATGGAACTAATCAAAGGTAGACCAATTGAAAAGACAATTACATTAGATGTTTATTCACATGGTGGTCGTGTAATGCTACCGACAAGAAATAAAGCAGATCTAGACTTTGCTTATGCATGCTACTGATTTAATACAATGATTGGTGCTCAACAAAAACTTGTTGAACTAAACATGGATAAAAACGAGGCATTTAAAAAGATTAATGAAACTGTTCGTGGTTACTTTGAAGATCTAAAAAGCAAAATGGAAGTTTACCTAAAAACATATCCAAGTATCAGAGCCCAAGTTGAATACTTTGTATTTGAAAGCGCAAAATAACAAGATAATTTATCTTGTTTTTTTATAACTAATTTTTCTAATTGCATAATTTTTATATGAAGTTCAAGTCAAAGAATAGAGAAATGACAATCGATCTAAGTCAAGAATGACTTGAAAAGAATTCAGATGGATTAGTAGTTCAAACATTTTTAGAACTTGAGAAAAGAGTTTGAAAGTACATTAACGAATCTCTTTCAAATACAATTGACCAAAACACTCAAAATGATTTTGAAATTTATCGAACACTTGACATTATGGAAGCTGAAGTTGATAAGCTACTCTCACTTCCAAAAGTAAGTCCTGAGTTAAATAAAATTGTTAGATTCTTCATGGGTATAGTTCAAGCAATTGGTGCTACATTTGTTTTATCTGATTCACTTAGTTATGGCCTTTATGGAACTTATGTTAAATACTCATACTTTAGAAATGAACACGATAGGGACAATGCTAGCATTTTAGTTCCGCTTTACTTTGACCTAATTGATAGAAAACCTATTAATTCTGAAATTGAACTTGTAATTAATCCAACTGGTGAAAAACTATTGCTTGCAATAACAAATAAAGCTGAACTAGATTTTGTGTATACATTAAATCAATCAAATGCAATGCTAGGCAACTTACTTTGGCTTGTTCAAATTGGGCAAAATCATTCACGTGCTTTTAACAACATTGAAGATAAAGTAAAACAATCAATTAAAGGTCTTGCCCAAGATGCAAAGTGATATTTTAAGAAACATCCAAGCTCAAAACAAGTAATTGAAAGTTTTATTAAGACAAATACAAATATGTAGGCTATGCCTACATTTTTTATTCATAGAATTTATGTATGAAATTTTTATCACACAAATCATCTGTCGAAATTGATGATGAGTGAATAATTGAAAATGATTTTGAAATCATTGTTAATGCTTATATTGAACTAGAGAAAAAAGCTTATTCATTAATTGATTTGGTTATTAACGATCAAAGTCAGCAAACTTTGGAAAACGACATATTGCTTTATTCAACACTTGATGAAATGGATGATGTAATTAATGTCTTACTAACAACTAAAGATAGAGTTGGTAATGAATTTATAAAAATTATTGAATTCATGCTTGATGCTCTAAATATGATTGCCTCAGATTTTGCACTAACTGTGGCACCACGTATTGGGTTGGCTGGCACTTATGTTAAATACGGATTTTTCAGAAACACAGATGATAGAAACTGTTATAAAGATTTAATTGGACTATTTTTTAAGAACTTAATGGGTGAGGAAATAAATACTTCAATTCTTATTCATGCCTACGCTAGTAAAGAAAAAATAAAGTTAATGATTACAAACTATGATGAACTTGAATTTGTATCCGCTATCAATAGATTAAATATGATGGTTGGTAATTTGCATTCACTTGATGAAACAAATCTTGGTAAGACAAAATCAGCAATCAACATAAAAGAACAAATCAAAAAATATTTTGAACCTGTTAGTGGACGTACTCAAAACTATACAAAAACAAATCCGAACATCAAATCGCTGATTGATAAATTTATTTTCGATAGCATTAACTAATAAAAAATATTAGATTTTTTTTAAAATACATAGATTTAAATCTATGTCTTCTATTATTTCTATAACAACTAAAATTTAGTTATGGCGATACTTCGATCAAACATTAAACAACGAGAAATCAATGTTCTAGATGAACAACTATCTGGAAATGATTTAAATCGTTTAGTAAACAATTACTTAAATGCGGAAAAAAGTTTGCTTGACATCATTAATACATTTACATTAGAAGGTAAAGATGTTGACGCAATAACATTAACAGAATCAACTATTAAACAATACATTAGAGTAATGATTTCAGTTAGAAACATAATAGCTAAAGATAAGAATCTTTCACTTGAACACATTGATGATTTTAGACAATGAATCTCAAACATCTTTGATGACGTAATTTCTATCTATTCAGATGAAAAGGTTATTTCAAAAGGTTTATTTTATACATTTATTAAATACATCTTTGCACATAGACCAGAACAAAAAGCAAGCATTGATTTAATTAACAGAAAAATTGATGAATACAACATGGCTATTATTAACAAATATGACTTTGAAGTTACAGTTCTATTAAGTGGTAAGAAATTTACTATTCCACTTTCTAGATTTGAGGATTTTGAATTCGCACAAAAGTTTAACTTTGTTAACATGTATTCAGCAGCTCTAAAAGAACTAAATGATAAAAGACCAAAAGACAAACTTCTAGTAGACTATTTTGCACTAATGGTTGATTATGTATTTGAAAAACGTAAATCATTTAGACATGCTGCTGAAAAATTTGCTTGATTTAATAAAGGAAATGTTTTAGATATTGAAGAATTCGAAATGGAAATACTAAAACTAATCAAATCTCTACGTGATATTTTATAAATAAATGAGTAATCATTTATTTTTTTATAAAAATTAGTTGAGTAAATGCAATATGCATTTGTAAAATATACATATATGCCAATACTTACATCAGCCATTGCTAATAGAAAATTTGAGATTACAGATTCTGACTTAGCGATTGGTACAAATAAGCAAGACTTACATGAAGTTCTAAGTTATGAAAGAGAAATTAAGAACTTAATAGATAAACATAAAGACGTACCATTTTCAGTAAAAGTAAACGTTAACTTTGACATGGTTTTAGAAAAACTAATTAGAGCCTTTACTGATATGATTTATGGACAAAAAGCTTTTGAACTAAATCAAGGAAATAGACATGATCTAGTTAAGTTTTTAGAAGAAATATATGCAGACATCATCGGTTTATTTAATTCCGAAAAATTATTAGAAAGAGGGTTATTCCTAACATACGTTCTTCACATCTATATTGCTATGTATAGAGTTGGAGATCTATTAAAGAGATTCCACGAATTAACAACTATTGTTCAATACGGAGTTGAAAAACCAGAAATTCTAGTTTATGAATCTCATAGAACAAAAGAAGATGTTAATTTAGAAATTAACAATCAAGGTGATATTGCATTTGCATTTGGATTCTTTAGAGTAAACCTATATATTGATGGAATCTATGAAGCAGACATTGCTATACTTCAAAAAAATGAAGACTACAAAAAGATAGCAATTATGACACTAAGTGCTATTCAAGATAAGATGACAACATTTATCCAAAACAATGCAACTAAGTATATTGGTAACCACCCAAACATTGGTGTTAACATTGAAAACTTCTTACTAGAACAACAAGCTTACATTGATAAGACAATTAGAACTATCAAGTTATAGTTAATAAAAAAA
>WWPM01000008.1:51415-63021 GCA_023279145.1 Glomeris maerens | reverse complement strand
GAACTAAGTGACGCTGAAGAGTTTGCTCTAGGTACTGATATTAACAAAGAAGATACTGATGGAGATAAAATCTTTGATGGAGCTGAAGTTAAATATGATTACGACCCAACCAATGCTGATGAAAATAACAATACATATTTAGATGGAAATGAAGATAATGATCACGATGATATATATACCTATCGTGAAATTAATGAAACAACGATAGTTAATCACGCAGTTGTTGAATTTGCACCAAGTGGCAATGGAGTAGATTTTAGAGGTGAAATCGGGTATTCAAATAATGGTCAGGAAATATGAACATCAGACCCGAGAAAATACGATACTGATGGTGATGGCCTTTCTGATTCAATGGAAATTAACAATCCAATTCCAAGTGATCCATCAAATGAAGATACTGACGGAGATGGACTAATAGATGGTTATGAAGCTTGAAATAACCAGGGTGGTCCTGATGCTCATGACTTAGTTTTTGAATATATTGATGTTCATGGAAATCCACAAACTAGCACGGCAGGTGGTGGAACTATTCCATTTAGATTTGATAGCGATACTGACTATATGTCAAATACGCCAGAAATGAATGGTTACATTTCAATCCAATACCCATCTCAAAAAGATGTAACAAAAATTTGAGATGATAAAAAAGAAATAGAAATGGGAACTAATCCAACGTCACCTGATACTGATGGTGATGGAATTAAAGATCCGTTTGATTTACAACCATTAGATGGTCGATATCATTAACAATAGAATTGCCCATTAAATAGCTCAGGAAAATAAAAAACAAATATGAATAACGATTGAAAGAAAACATATAAGAAGATCCTAATTTCATTTGGGGTAATTACAATAATTTTGATAATTCTTATTATCTGACTTTCAATACGCCAGTCTAAAGACAAAACTGCTATTACACCACCAACACCACCAGTAACTAGTTTAGATACTGATAAAGACGGAATTAGTGATGAAGATGAATTGAGACTTGGAACTGATCCATTAGTTCCGGATACTGATATTGATGATTTAACTGATTATGAAGAAGTATATGTTGTCTTTAGTGAACCAACTAATTCAGATACTGACGCTGATGGATTAATTGATGGATATGAATATAAAACCATATTAACAAGCCCAAATAATCCAGATAGTGATAGTGATGGTTTAGTTGATGGAGCTGAGGTTAATTCAATTCATTCAAATCCAAATGATAATGATTCAGATGATGATGGAATTATTGATGGAACTGAAGTTAATGATTATGGTACTAGTCCAAATAGTTCTGATTCTGATGATGATGGAGTTGATGATGCAACCGAAATTGCTGATGAAACTGATCCAAATGATGAAGATACTGATGGTGATGGAATAGAAGATGGTGATGAGTCTAATTTCGAAGATAATGATGCTGATGGTCTAACAAATCTAGAGGAATCAGAAATTGGTACCGATCCAGATGATTCAGATACTGATAACGATAACGTAGCTGATGGAATAGAAGTTGACCTAACCTTAATCCACTTGATGATGATACAGATATTGATGGTTTTCCTGATGCATATGAATTAAGCACTGATAATGATACCGATGGATTGGTTGAATATCTAGAAGATTTATATGGTACTAATAAAGATGACGTTGATTCAGATGATGACGGATTACGTGATGGCTATGAAGTTGGAAAAAAACTTGATCCAAATAATGCTGATCCAGATGGTGATGGATTTAATGATTTAGTTGAATTAGGCTTTGGAACTAATCCATTAGAAGCAGGACCACTTGATAGTGATCAAGATGGGCTAACTGATAGTGAGGAACTAAACAAAGGAACAAACCCAAGTGATAGCGATAGTGATAATGACCTAATGTTTGATGGACCAGAAATTGAAGCTGGTTTTGACCCATTAATTGCTGACCAAGATAGTAATGGTTTAAAAGATGGTGAAGATGACCCCGATGGTGATAAAGCACTTAACTGAGAAGAATTAAACGGAGTTAATTTTATTAAAAGCAAGGCTATCTATAGTGAAGATAAAACTGGTGTAGATGATTATGGTAATGTTGGCTATACTGACATGGTTTATACTGCAATGACATCTGATCCAAATGATAAAGATACTGATGATGATGGACTTGGTGATAACACGGAGCTATATAGTACATATTCAAATACAAGAGACTCAGATACTGATGATGATGGATTCAACGATTCATTTGAAGCTGAAATTTTACTATTTGATGAAGACATTCACGATATTGCCATTACGTACACAAATACTGGTGGACAAACGATAACATATAACATATCATCTTCTACCCCTAGGTATTATGATTCCGATGTTGACTTCGGGGTTGGTGAACCAATCGTTGTCGACGGAATTACATACATCAGACCTGGTCAATCAGATAAAACTAAAATCTGAAGCGATGTATATGAAGTTGAAATGGGGACAGACCCAGGTGTAAAAGATACGGACCGTGACGGGGTAAACGACCCATTTGATACTAACCCATTAGATGCAAGAGTACTTTAAAAAAAGACTTAACAGTCTTTTTTTTAATTAACAAAATCATTTAGAAATTAATTCAAATATCTTTTTACCTATTTAATTTATCATTATGTAAGTTAGTGTTCATAGATATATGGAAATCATAAAAAGTGGAAAAATAATTAGTCTTTATTCAAATAACTATTTAGTTAAGTTAGAAGACGATTCAATAGTTAGTGCTAAGGCAAAAGGAAGATTTAGAAAGGAAGGTATTTCACCACTAGTTGGTGATAATGTCGAATTACTAATTGAAGAAAATGATGGACGTAGTTCTGAAGTTACCATTAACAAAATAAAAGAACGCAAGAACACATTAGATAGACCCAATGTTGCAAACATCGATAATGCATTAATACTAATGAGTATTCATGCTCCTGAACTAAGTACTTTATTAATAGATAAGTTTATCTTCAATGTTAGTTATGCAGATATAAGACCATATGTAATACTTACTAAATCTGATCTATTAAATAATGGTGAAACTGAAGAGTTAAATCATAAAATAGCTGTTTATGAAAAATTGGGTATCAAGACATTTCTAATTACTTCTAAAAACAATGACTTCTATGAAGAGATTTCAAAACTACTTGAAAATAAATATTCAGTAGTGGTTGGTCAAACAGGAGTTGGTAAATCAACATTTATTAATCACTTCAAACCACAATTATCAAAAGATACAGCGCAGCTAACAATCGGAACTCAGGAAATCAGTAAAGCATTAGGCAGAGGAAAACACACTACTAGGACCGCTACTATTTATGAACTAGTTAATGGAATCAAGATTATTGATACGCCAGGATTTAGTTCATTAGAAGTAAACGTAGATACCATAGATTTTGCAAATCATTTTAGTATGTTAAACTTTGGAGAAATTAGATGTAAGTTTTCAAATTGCCTTCACAAGCAAGGTAATAGTGGATGTAAAGTAGTTGAAGCAGTTGATGCTAAAACTATGGAGCCATTCTTATATAAAAACTATCTAAAGATACTAGAGGAAATGATTAGTGATGAATATTAAAAATATATTACCAAGTCTACTAAGTGCGAACTGATATGACTTAAAGACAGATATTAAAAATTTAGAAGCTGTTGGAGTTGAAAAACTTCACTATGACATAATGGATGGTCACTATGTTAGCAATGTTAGCTTCGGTCCTTTACTTTTAAAAGATCTTACAAAGTCAACTTCAATAAAGATTGATGCACATTTAATGGTTACTGATCCACTTGCAATGGTTGATGAATTAATTAGTTATGGTGTTGATTCAATTCTTGTTCACTATAAAACTATCAACTTAGAACAATTTAAAGATCTTAAAAATAAATTAAACGGTCATCATATCAAACTAGGAATTGTTCTAAAACCAAAAGAAGATGTAAAAGAAATACTTCCATACATTAAATTTGTCGACATCTTTATGATGATGACAGTTGAACCTGGTGCTGGTGGACAACCAATAATTGAAAGTGCTTTAAATAATTTAATGATTGTTAAAGGTTGCTCAATGGAATTTAATCAAAAATTAATAATCCAAATTGATGGCGGTGTTAATGAAAGTAACATAGCTAGACTTAAACAAGATTTTCCAATAGACTTATTTGTAGTTGGATCTGCTTTCTTTAAAGCGCCCGGCATATTAGAACAAGCAAAAGTCTATGAGCAGTTACTTAAATAACAACAGAAAAGTATTAATCCTGAATTCAAAAACAATGCCAACCGGCTTTGATTTATCAACATATGAACTAATTGTTGGAATCGAACACGGGGCATATTTTTTATATAAGCACAAATATGAAAACACAATCTTTGTAAGTGACTTTGACTCAATAACAAAAGAAGAACTAGATGAACTAAAATCAAATGTTGTTTTTGATAAAATGATTTTACTAAATACAGACAAAGATCAAAGTGATACTGAATACGCAATTAACTTTGTAAAGAAAAGAAAATATCAATACACTGACATTGATGTTTATGTATCATCGCCTGAACAAAGTTTTAGAATAGAACATGATCTAAACCACATACTTCTGGTTCAAAAATATAGTGGTATAAACTTCTTTAATCAAAATTCATACATGTCAGTGCTCCGATATGAAACTGAAACATTCCAAGGTTTTGATAAAAACTTTAAATACTTTTCGGCCTTTTGTTTTGGGAGTGCATTAATTTCTATTCGCGGCGCTAAGTACAATGTAAAAGATGCAAAGATTAATTCAAAGTCTGCAAGTTTCTTTTTAAGTAATGAAGTAACAAAAGAAGATTTAACCATTGATACATCTGGTAGACCAGTTATTATCATTTTTACAAAACACTAATACTTTGTTATAATCACTATGTAGTAAATAAAAGTAGCCTTGCTCACCTTAGCCTAACGGCAAAAGGTTTTTGAACTAACATTATGTTTTTTCATCGAGCATCCTATTGGATGCTCTTTTATTTGCGATGGAGTCATTTGGCACAACAAACAAAAGGTAGCTATTATAAAGGTCGTGGTCCTCAAGGACCAGCCGACTTGATAAATGAAAGAATTAGATTTCCTCAGGTACGGGTAATACATGAAGATGAAAATTTGGGAATTATGTCAAGTAAAGAAGCTCTACTAAGAGCACAACAGTTAGAACTAGATCTTGTATTAATATCTGATGCAAGTCTTGAAATACCTGTTTGTAAAATTCTTGATTACGGGAAATTCAAATATGACAGAAAGAAACGTCAATCTGAATTAAAGAAACATCAACATGTTACAGAAAATAAAGAAATTAGATTATCAAGCTCTATTGCTATAAACGATATTCGTATCAAAGCAAAAAAAGCAGCTGAGTTTTTAGCTGACGGAGACAGAGTTAGAGTATCTCTTAGATTTAAAGGACGTGAAATGGAATTTCAACATTTAGGACTTGAAACACTTGAAAAGTTCTTTGAAGAAATTAAAGATGTTGCTGAAAAGGAAAGTGATGCAAAACTTACCAACCGTACATTAGCAATGCAGCTTGTAGCTAAAAAGAAATAAGGAATTATGTCTAAAGTAAAACATTACAAAATGAAAACAAAGAAAACTCTAGCAAAACGTGTTAGAGTTACTGGAACTGGAAAAATCAAATTCCACCACACACATACATCTCACCGTTTCTGAGGTAAGAGTACAAAACAAAAACGTCAATTAAGGGGAACAGCAATCATGTCAAAATCTGATACACAAAGATACATGCACATGCTGCAAGGATAAAAAATGAGAGCAACGAGTACGAAAGTTACTAAGGCTAGAAGAAAGAAAGTCTTAAAGCTAGCCAAAGGTTACTGAGGTCACAAACATATCGGGTTTAAGACAGCTCATGAAGCTGTTAGAAAAGCTCAAGAATACGCGTTTAGAGATCGTAAACAAACTAAACGTAACATGAGAAAACTTTGAATCATTAGAATCAATGCTGCTTGCAGACAATTCGATCTAAGCTATTCAAAATTCATCAATGGTCTATTAATTTCAAAAGTTGAAATCAATAGAAAAATGCTAGCTGATTTTGCATTAACAGACATGGACACTTTTAAAGCCTATGTTGAAATCGCTAAAAAGGGATTAAAGAAATAAACACTTCGGTGTTTTTTTATTTACCTGAAAAACAAAATTGTACTTACGCCTCAAAGCTTTATTAAATCAATTTAGCATACATGTTAAAAGCATTATCATAACATTTAGAAATAACGAGTAGTTAACAATTTGAAAAGTTTAATGAAATTGCAATTATCAACAATCTTTACTAACCCAACACCTTATCTGTTGGTTTTTGTTTTAATGCCAATTCTATATATTCTTACTTCGCTATTTTTACCAGCTGTTATTGCGCTTCCTGCAATGATGATGATTACAATTTTTACAATGAGTTTTTTTGTTTTTGGAACAGCTCTATTCCAAGCAAAGAACTCAATTATTTTTAAACGCCTTGATGTTTCAGGAATTAGTAGATCAAAGTTCATTTTAGGTAATGCTATTCTTTCGATTTCACTATCTCTAGCATCTGTTTATATATTGATTGAGATATTTGCAACTGCAACTGGTATCGCAAATATGGACATGTGATTTAGTAGCATAGATGAAATTGGAAACAGTGAAGTTAATTATGAGCCTAACTTACTTGTTCCCTTGACATTTGATTTGTTTTTTATTAACGATGTTTTAAATGCACTCGATGATGCAATATGACTTTTATTGATTAATGAGTTTGACAAACTCTCTGATATTTTATTAATTGATTCAGAAAGAGCAATTGAAATTCTAAGTATGTTGTCTAGTCTTATTCAATCTATGGGTCAAGGAACATGAATTATTTTTTCAAATATTGTTAATCAGGTTCTTGATTATTTAAATCCAAACATTGTCCATGATATTGATCAAGCACAAACAGTGGCATGAATAAATAATCTAATTGGAGTTATCGAAGGTGGGGGACCAATTCACGACATCGCCCAAAGACTTGATGAAATATCAAATCAAATGCTTAGTGGTTATGAACTGACAGGACATGCTCCAATCAAGCTAGTTACGGACGGACTGCTTGTTAGTGTAAATGAAGTTGGTAATGAGAACTGAGAATATCTTCTGATTTGAAATAGCGATGGCAATAATGCTTATCTAAAGTCAAAAATGTTTTATCTATTTGAAATAAAGAACGGGAGTGAATCATTTTCAACAACTATTTTCTATTCAAGATTTGCACCAACAATCACAACACTTTTTAGTCCTAATCTTAACTTTGATTCAGTAGCATCGAGTGGCGTAAGAAGTGGCTTTGAATCTAGTCAAACATTATTTATCACAATTTGAATTGAGTATTTATTACTAATGATCTTGGCATCAGTTTTGATGTATTCATTTGTTCTACTTTTTGTTTCATTAAGTAATAACTATGAACAGTATTCAATAATGAGTGGGTTCTCACTTGTACTAATTTTTATTTTTAGTGGACTAGCACTACCACTTTTAATCGTTTTATCAACACCATCGATGTTTTCGTTTGCTTCATTAATTCCAACAACATCGATTACGTTTGCACTTCAAAATGTTTGATTTCAAAACACGCCAACACTAATACTTGCACAGCCCTATCAAAATCTAATTTGATCACTAGTTTATCCAATACTTGTAACAATACTTGTTTTAATAATTTCTACACGTATGCTATCATCTGAAAACGGTAAGCTAACTAAAAAGTTTGACCATGACCCAAGGTCTAAAAATACAAGTCTTGTTAATATAGTTGCAAACATTGTGCTGATTTTTATTTTCTTTTTCTGATATTTTTCAATAGTTAAATATAGAACAGAAAATCCAGAACAGATTGGTCAGAGCTCATATCCGACAAATCTTAAGCTTTTTGTTCCACTATTCTTGATGGGAACATACTCGCTACTATTATTTGTAAATCTAATATTTGTTAGTGGGCGTTCTAATACTTTCTTTATGCATCGCAAAATGATTTATTGAATAAATGCGATTATGTTATTTCCGATTGGTATTTTTACACTTATTGGTGGTTATAGTTCAAAGATATATATTCGGAATAGTTAAAGGTTTATCTACATAAAGAACTAGCTTTTAACATAACATTTACATAGAAGGTATTATGGAAAACGAAAAACTAAAAGATTGCGCATTGTGCGCAAAAGGATGTAACTGCATTGAAGATTGTAATTGTGATGTAGATTGTGGATGTAATGACTGTACTGGTTTTGATGAATATGACTATGATGATCATGACTATGTAGTTGAAACTGTATACATGTTAGAACATGTTAATAACTTTAAATTTGAAGTATTAAACCCAGACTTAACATTTGGAAACGCAACAATTTCACAATTTAGAAAAGCAGGTAAATGAGTATTACTATACTTCTATCCAGCTGATTTTAGTTCAGTGTGCCAAACAGAAGTTGAACACATGATTAGCATTGCTGGTTCACTTGAAAAACACAACACTGTTGTAATTGGAATGTCAACTGACAAACTATATTCTCACAAAGCGTGAGTTGAATCTAAGAAATGAAAACTAAATCATTTACTTGGTTCTGATTCAACATTAGAAATAAGTGAATACTTTAACGTATTAATGCCAAACGGATCAGCACTTAGAGGAACATTCTTTATTGCTCCTGATGGAACACTTCAAGGAGCTGATTATAAAGCTCCTCATGTTGGTAGAGACTTTAGCGCCGTTGAAAGAGATTTACTAGCAGCTCAAGCTGCCTATGCTGGAGAATTAGTTCCTTGCAACTGAAAACCTGGCCAAAAAACAATGGAATAATTATTCCGACTTATTAAAGCACTTATGTGCTTTTTTTGTTTGCTTAACAGCACTTTTAAAAGCATCTTGTAAGCAACAAGCATTACGAAATATATGACTGTCAATATTATTTGATTGATTGGAGGTGCGTAATATGAATAAAGACATGAAAAAAGATATGAACATGAACATGGACAAAAACCCCAAAATGGATATGTCTATGGACATGAAAATGACTATGAACAAAATGATGGACATGAACTCAGATATGAAAATGGGAATGAACAAAATGATGGACATGAACAAAGACATGAAAATGGGAATGAACAAATTAATGGACATGGACAAAATGATGGATAAAAACATGATGATGGACATGAACAAAATGATGGACATGAACAAAGACATGATGATGGAAATGAACAAAATGATGGACATGAACTCAAACATGATGATGAGCATGAACAAAATGATGGACATGAAGAAATAATTAGAAACTGATAATAAACATGAATACAAATAATGAAACATGCAATGTAGGTTGTCAATGCTGTAATGTTCGACCAGAACCAAAGGCATACTTTAGAGAAGCTATCAAAGACTTTACTTTTGAAGTTCTTAACCCTGATCTAACTTATGGAAGCACGTCATTTAGCAAACATTTAAACGATGGCAAATGAATCCTTCTTTACTTCTACCCAACTGACTTTAGTAACCTTTGTGAACAAGAAGTTGAACACATGATAAACGTTACAACAAAAGTTGAAAAAACAAATACTGTTGTAATAGGAATATCAACTGACAAGATACATTCACACAAAGCTTGAGTACAAGCTAAAAACTGAAAACTAAACCACTTACTAGGATCAGATGTAACTTCTGAAATTAGTAGATACTTTAATGTATTGTTACCAAAAGGATACGCAGCACGTGGAACTTTCTACATAGCTCCTGATGGAACAATTCAAGGTCAAGATATTAAAGGCACACACGTTGGTCGTGATTTTGATGGCGTTGAAAGAGACCTACTAGCAGCGCAGGCAGCATTTGCGGGACATGATATCCCTTGCAACTGAAAACCTGGTCAAAAATACGAAAAATAACCAACACAGAGAAGAGCTTAGGGCTCTTTTTGTTTTACAAAATGGAAAGAGATAAAATTAATATAGATATGGAAACAACTAAAAACACTGAATCTAAAAAAGAAGAATCAAAAGTTTACGATACTAAAGAAATATACAAAACACTTGAAGAACTTTCAAATGCAAATGGTATTGCTAGTCGTGAAGGCGGAATTAGAAAAATCGTTGAAAAACATCTTAAACCAATCGCTGACAGAATAGAAGTTGACAACATTGGTAGTGTTGCCGTAATTAAAGAAGGAACTACAAAAGGTGGTCCAAAAGTTATGTTTGCATCACACATGGATGAAGTTGGTTTTATCGTTACAAGAATTGAAAAAAACGGAGCAATCAAATTCAACACAATTGGTGGTTGATGAGCTCATGTAATGCTAAGCCAAATTGTTAACATTCACACACGTGATGGTAAAACAATTAAAGCCTTAGTTGGATCAACACCTCCACACATTCTTTCACACTCAGCTTCACAACAAGTCCAGAAAATGGAAACTCTATTCTTTGACATTGGAGCCAAAACTGCTGAAGAAGTTACAAAGACAGGAATTAAACCTGGAGACTGAGTAACACCTGAAGCAACAATGTTTAGAACTGAAGGTAACAATGAAAGAGTTCTAGGTAAAGCTATGGATGACCGTGCTTGCCTTGCAATGGGAATTGAAATCTTTAAACGCATTGCAAAAGAAAAACTAGCATGTGATTTCTACTTTGTTGGAACAGTTCAAGAAGAAGTAGGACTAAGAGGAGCTAAAACAGCTGCTCAAAAATGAAACCCAGATGTTGCATTTGGTATTGATGTAACAATAGCTGGAGATAACCCAGGTGCTAACTCAGAAGCAATTTTAGGAAGTGGAGTTGCTCTATCAATTATGGATAACTCAGCAATTGCTAATCCATTCTTACTACGCTACATGGAAGAACTAGCAACAAAGAAGGGAATCAAATTCTCTCACGATGCTATGACTGGCGGAGGAACTGATACTGGTCAACTACACTTAGCGCACGGAGGAGTTGTTGCAATGACAATCTCAATTCCTGCTAAGTACATCCACTCACATTATGGAATGGTTGATCTAACTGACCTTGAAGAAGGTATTTCACTAATGGTTGAATTTATTAAACAATTCAATTCAGAAGAATACAAAAAAGTACACCCAGCTTACAACTAATTAATGAATGATATTAAATTACTAACAAAAGCAAGAGTCAAAGCTATTCAAGGACTTGACGAAAAAAGAAACATCATCGAGAGTGGTGTTTTTTTAATTGAAGGTTATCATCTTGTGGATGAGGCACTTGCACATAAACTACCATTAGAGCTTTATGCACTAGATGATAGTAAATATCACTTTGCAACTATTGCAACTAAATCGCAATTAGAACAAATGTCATTTTTAAAAACAAGCCCAGGTGTTTTAGCAACTACACCACTACCTAGATTCGAAAAATCAATATTTAATAGAATATTATTCTTAGACAAGGTAAGTGATCCTGGAAATCTAGGTGCATTAATTAGATCTGCTGTCTCATTTGGTTTTGATGCAATCTATGTTTCAAAAGGAAGTGTATTTCCTTATTTACCAAAAGTAGTTCAGGCATCTCAAGGAGCAATATTTAGATTACCAATTTTCTATGA
>WWPM01000008.1:0-38563 GCA_023279145.1 Glomeris maerens | reverse complement strand
AATTCTTGAAGAAATTACAAAACGTAAAACTTTACTTTCTCATTCAAAGATTACTCACTCATACCCACATGATTGACGTACTAAAAAACCAATTGTTTACAGAGCAACTACTCAATGATTTGTTTCAATTGAAAAAGTTAAAACAAATGTTGTAAGTGCTATTAACAATGTAGAATGATTCCCTAAGTGAGGTAAAGAAAGAATTACATCAATGATTGTTAACAGAGATGATTGAACAATTAGTCGTCAACGTAAATGAGGGGTTCCGATTGCGGTTATTTATGATGAAAAAGGACAAGTTGTAAATACACCTAAGACTTGAAAACGTATTGCTGATATGTTTGCAAAAGAAGGTGCTATTAGTTGACGTACACACTCAATTGAAGAAATACTTGGAGATGAATTTAAGAAAGGTGTTTCATATAAAAAAGAACTAGACATTATGGATGTCTGATTTGATTCTGGAACTAGCTGAACAATGCTAGAAGGTCAAATATCAGATCTATATCTTGAAGGTTCTGACCAACACCGTGGATGATTTAACTCAAGTCTTATTACTTCGACAATCATCAACAATAGGGCGCCATATAGAAAAGTTCTAACTCATGGTTTTGTTAACGATGAACATGGAAACAAAATGTCAAAATCAATTGGTAATGTAATTGATCCTTTAGTAATTGCAAATGAAACTGGTATTGAAATTATTAGACTTTGAATCGGTCTATCAAATTACAAAACAGAAATTGCAATTAGTAAAAACATTCTAACTCAAATTGGTGAATCATATAGAAAGATTAGAAACACTTTAAAGTTCATGTTAGGTAACCTAGATGATTTTGAAAACAAACACAAAGTTGAATTTTCAAAACTTGAAGTTGTTGATAAATATATCATCGATGAATTTAACAAAGTAATTAAAGAAGTTAGATCCGACTTTGCAGAATACGATTTCTGAAAAGGTTTAACAACGGCAATTGCATTTATTAACGATAGACTTTCAAACTTCTATTTCGATTTTTCAAAAGATATTTTATATGTTGAAAAAGCAGATTCAGTTAGAAGAAGACAAGTTCAAACAGTTATTGATTATGTCTTTAATCATTTACTATATGTATTTGGACCATTCCTTCCAGTAACTATTGAAGAAGCTTATGATTTCTACAAACTTAGAAAAGATGTTAAATCATTTTGACTAACAACTAGTCCTGAACTTAAAGAAGTAACTAATGTTGTAGATATTTCATATTACTTTGAAGTTAAAGAATTAATTAATGTCGAAATAGAAAAAGCTAGAACTGCTAAACTTCTTGGTAAGTCACTAGAAGCTAGGGTAACTATCAATACTGATAAAACAGAGCTATTAGAAAGCTTAAATATGCCTCAATTACTAATTGTTAGTCAAGTTAAGTTAGTAAAAGCTGATACATTAAGTGTTAATGTAGAAAAAGCAATAGGTCACAAATGTGAACGTTGTTGAATTGTCTATGAAAAGCTAGCAAACGATGAAATTTGTCACCGTTGCCTTGCTGCTATTAAGTAGACATAGAAAAGATATAATAAACATATGTTATTTGCTCTAAGTGCTGGATGAATAATGATCATAATATTTGTTGGGTTATTAGCCGTTATGGTTGGTATCGCAATTTTTGGATCAAAGTCAGACAAGAAAAAACAAGCAGAATCATTTGAAAAGAAACAAGAACGTGAAACACGTGCTAAGACATACATCTTAGAAGTTTTCTTTACACTTTATGAAATTGTTAAATTTGTTGAAAAAGAACAAAAAGAATTTAAGGTATCTGTTGGTAAATACACAATTAGTGAAATCAACAATATCGCTTCACGTGAAATTGAACGTTTAAACAAAGATGGAAAACTAGTTGATATCTACAGAAGTGAAGATAGAAAACTTGAATTAAAACCAGTCTATGATCAACTTCGTAATACTAAACCACTTAAATGAAGTGAAGAAGCTTATGAAGCTTTAAACATAGTTGAAGGTAAGTATGCACTTTACTCTACAAAAGACAAATCACTTGCTAGAAAAGTTGCAAACAATATTGACTTTACAAAAGATGGTAGCAAAGCAAAAACTATGCCAGCATCTGTTAATGCTCAAAATTCAAAAGCTGCTAAACCTACTTCTAAACCAGTAGCTACAAAAGCGCCCGCTAAAAAACCTGTTGTAACAAAAGCTAAAGCACCTGCAAAAAAATAAATTCGTAACCTATGAAAAAAGAAAACATTCCAAACGCGTTAACAGTTGTTAGACTAATATTTGTACCATTTGTAATAATGTTTATGCTTTTTCCAAGCCAGTGAGCTGGAACTGATGGGACTAATTTTTTAAACGATACAATAACACTCTACTGAACTGATTGAGTTGCTTTTGTTCTGTTTGTATTTGCAGCATCGACTGATTTTATAGATGGTTACTTAGCTAGAAAATGAAAAGTTGAATCTGACTGAGGAAGACTTTGAGATCCGATAGCTGATAAAGCACTTGTTAATTCAGCCCTTATTACAATGTGTTTTACAAACAATGCTCCAATTTCTATAGTTGTCATATTAATTGTTAGAGACATCTGTGTTGATGCTTTAAGAATGACAAATGCAAAAGATGGAATAGTAGTAGCGGCTGGTAAACAAGGGAAACTAAAAACAGTTTTCCAAATGCTTGCAATTAGTATCATGTTTATTGTTTACCCTGCATATGATGCAGCTCGCTTAAATGAAGGCTTTATTGGCTTTTTAGCATATGATTATTCAGCTTGATTTAATCTAATTGGTATTGTTTTCTTATTAATAGCTACTGTATTTTCACTTTCATCAATGGGAGTTTACTTTAACAACTCAAAGATTTCAAAAAACAGAATCAATCTTATGAATGGTAAGTTAGCGCCTGCTAGTGAGCTAACTTTTGATGATTCAAAAATAGTTAAAGAAAAAGCATTAAAATAGGACTTAGATACTATGAAACTTGATAAGCAAATCGAAATGCCTGAATTTAAGGAAGATAAGAATCCGGCTGAAGAATTAAAACAACTTCATGAACCTAAACCTTTCAAACCTGTTGAATCAGCGCCAGTTAGTGATGAAGAACGTAAAAAAGCAATGGGTAAATTTACTGTTGGCTTTCTAATTCTTGCCGTTATCTTATGCGCACTATCATTTATCTTTGTTTGCCTACCTATTATGTTGGCAGGCGGATCATTTCTTGAGGGGTTCATGGGAGACTGAGGAGCTGTAACAGAGCCTGAAACAACAAACCTTAGTCAAAACATAATACAAACACAAAGCGAGACACTCTATGCAACCATCTACTCTATCATTAGCATCTAATTTAATCAATAAATTAAAAGAACACAATCTAACTATCAGTGCAGCTGAATCAATTACTGGTGGATCATTTAGTGCAGCTTTAACATCAGTGCCAGGAGCATCTACTGCATTTCTAGGAAGCATAGTTGCTTACTCACCAATCGCAAAAGTTGAAGTACTTCAAGTTAGTCCGGCTATTCTTAGACACTATGAAACAGTTAGTCCTGAAATGGCTCAATCAATGGCAATAAGAGCAAAACAATGATTCAATTCAAAAGTTGCAATTAGCTTTACAGGTAACGCTGGTCCAGATCCTGTTGAAGGTAAACCAGTAGGACAATGTTTTATGGGAGTATCACTTCCAGATGGACAAGAAATCGGTTTTGAGTTTAAAGCAAAATCAAGTGAAAGAGTTGAAATTCAAACTGAAATTGTTGAATTTGCACTTAATTCATTATTTAACACATTATTTAATAAATAAGAAAGCATTAATATGTATTACATAGGTAATGCTTATTTTTTTGTAAGTTAATTAACTGTTTTGACAAATATATATTGGACACAAATGAGTACAAACAAAGATGACATTTTAGAAAATGTCTTAAAACAAATCGATAAACAATTTGGCAAGGGAACAGTAATTGAACTGGGGGCCAAAGCAAACTATGATACAGAAACTATTTCATCAGGTAGTTTTATTTTAGATAGAGCGCTAGGGATTGGTGGTTTTCCAAAAGGAAGAATAGTTGAAATATATGGACCTGAAAGTTCAGGTAAGACAACTCTTGCACTACTTGCAATAGCTCAGGCTCAACAAAAAGGACTTAAGGTTGCATTTATAGATGCAGAGCATGCAATAGATCCAAAATACGCAAAGTCACTTGGTGTTGATCCGGCTAAACTTCTACTTAGCCAACCAGATTCTGGTGAAGATGCGCTAGATGTAGCAGAGATGTTAATTAGTTCAAATGCTATCGGGTTAATAGTAATTGATAGTGTTGCAGCACTTGTTCCTAAAGTTGAACTTGAAGGTGAAATGAGCGATGTAACAATGGGAGCCCAAGCAAGACTAATGTCAAAAGCATTACGTAAGATTCTAGGAGCAATTAATAAAAGCAACTGTGTTGTTATTTTCATCAATCAGGTTAGAGAAAAAATTGGTGTATTTTATGGAAACCCAGAAACTACTCCGGGTGGAAAAGCACTTAAGTTCTATGCATCAATTAGATTAGATGTTAGAGCTAAGGAAAAAATAATGGACCAAGATAGAGCGATTGGTCAAGTAATGAAAATCAAAGTAGTTAAAAACAAAATGGCAGCGCCATATCAAATAGCAAATGTTGCTTTTTACTTTGATCACGGTATTAATTTAGTTGACGAAATCTTTGACTTAGCAGTTGAGTCTGAAATAATTGCCAAATCAGGATCTTGATACTCATATAAGGAAAACAAGCTAGGACAAGGTAGAAAAGCATCTATTGAAGCCATCAACAAACTAGAGCTATTATCTGAGATAAAAACACTTGTTGAAGAAAAACTTAATCAGGTTAATTAAATCATGTTTAGCAAACTAGTTTTGCTGCTCTTTTATAATTTCAATATGAATATCTTATTTATAGGAGACATTTACGGGTACCCTGGAATTGAAACGGTAGAAAAATTTCTACCAATGATTAAGAAGGATTACAAAATAGATGTCACTATAGTAAATGGTGAAAATGCTTCTAGTTCAAAAGGTCTAAGAAGAAAAGACTATGACAGACTTACGAAGTCTGGTGTAGATGCTTTTACAATGGGTAACCATGCATTTTTCCAAGCAGAACTTCTTGACTACATAAATGAAGTTGAAAACATTGTTAGACCAATAAACTGAGACGGACGTGTTCCAGGTGTTGGTTCAAGACTGATGAACCTAAATGGTTTTAAAATTCGTGTTACTAACTTAATGGGACGTACATATATGGGTGACATGGGAACTAATCCAATTACTGCTCTTGATGACCTAATTAATTCACTTGGTAATGAAAATGAAATTCATTTCATCGACATGCATGCTGAAACAACTAGTGAAAAGATAATTGCTGCAAATCTAGTTGATGGTAAAGTATCGGCATTTGTAGGAACTCACACTCACGTACCAACTAGTGATTTTAGAATCCTAAAAGGTCAAACAGCATTTATTACAGATGTTGGGATGGCTGGACCTCACTATTCATCAATCGGTACAAACATTGATCTTGTAACAAAGAAAACAATGACTTTATTGCCAGTTAAATTCGAAATTGCTGAAGGTGAGACTCAATTCTGTGCTGTTGTCATTGAAATTGACGAAAAAAGCAAAAAAGCCAAGTCAATCAAGCAAATTTACATAGCTCCGCACAGAAGTTACGAAGAAAACCTCAAAATAAACAAATAAATTGAATATTTAAGATAAAAAATGGCCAAATGGCCATTTTTTTATGATTCTGGCCCTTTTTTCTAGTTTTAGGCCCAAAATATCATTATTTGATGATTAAATTAATTTACAAAAAAAAAGAAATTATTTTATATATATGTGTATACTTGATTTGGGTGCGTAAGCCCAACTTTTTTATGTCTTAATTGACGCTAAAAAGTAAGCAGCAATGCTTGTTCTCTGAAAACTAAATAGGACTGTCAATTTTAATAAATTGAAACATTTGTAAATTCGTGTAACAAAACAAAACAAAAATATTTTCAGCGATGAAAAAAACTTTTATTATGAGAGTTTGATCCTGGCTCAGGATTAACGCTGGCGGTATGCCTAATACATGCAAGTCATACGGCGTAGCAATACGCAGTGGCGCACGGGTGAGTAACACGTATCTAATCTGCCTCAAAGCGAGGGATAACAGGGGGAAACTCTTGCTAATACCGCATAGGTTTACTGGTGGCATCACTGGTAGATTAAAGATGGTGCAAGCCATCACTTTGAGATGAGGATGCGGAGCATTAGCTAGTTGGTGAGGGTAATGGCCCACCAAGGCGACGATGCTTAGCCGGTCTGAGAGGATGAACGGCCACACTGGAACTGAGACACGGTCCAGACTCCTACGGGAGGCAGCAGTAGGGAATTTTTCACAATGGGCGAAAGCCTGATGGAGCAATACCGCGTGAGGGATGAAGGTCTTCGGATTGTAAACCTCTGTTATATGGGAAGAATGGTAGTAGTAGGAAATGACTATTATTTGACGTTACCATGTCAGAAAGAGACGGCAAACTTCGTGCCAGCAGCCGCGGTAATACGAAGGTCTCGAGCGTTATCCGGATTTACTGGGCGTAAAGCGTCCGCAGGTTGCTTTGTAAGTTAAAGGTTTAAGCCCGGAGCTCAACTCCGGTTCGCCTTTAAAACTGCAGAGCTAGAGTCATACAGAGGGTAGTGGAATTCGTTGTGTAGCGGTGGAATGCATAGATATAACGAGGAACACCAGTGGGGAAGCCGGCTACCTGGGTACAGACTGACACTCATGGACGAAAGCGTGGGGAGCAAACAGGATTAGATACCCTGGTAGTCCACGCCGTAAACGATCTTCACTAGGTGTAGGGGAATCCTGTGCCGCAGCTAACGCATTAAGTGAAGCGCCTGAGTAGTATGCACGCAAGTGTGAAACTTAAAGGAATTGACGGGGACCCGCACAAGTGGTGGAGCATGTGGATTAATTCGATGCTACGCGAAGAACCTTACCAACGTTTGACATCCCCTGCAAAGCTGTAGAGATACAGTGGAGGTTATCAGGGTGACAGGTGGTGCATGGTTGTCGTCAGCTCGTGTCGTGAGATGTTGGGTTAAGTCCCGCAACGAGCGCAACCCTTTTCTTATGTTGCTACATAATATGAGGACTCATGAGATACTGCCAGGGTAACCTGGAGGAAGGTGGGGATGACGTCAAATCATCATGCCCCTTATGCGTTGGGCGTCACACGTGCTACAATGGACGGTACAAAGGGCTGCAATATCGTAAGATGGAGCCAATCTCAAAAAGCCGTTCTCAGTTCGGATAGAGGTCTGCAATTCGACCTCTTGAAGCCGGAATCACTAGTAATCGCGAATCAGCCATGTCGCGGTGAATGCGTTCTCGGGTCTTGTACACACCGCCCGTCAAACCACGAAAGTCTGCAACAGCCGAAGTCAGTGCTCTAACCCGCAAGGGAGGAAGCTGCCTAAGTTGGGGCCGGTGATTGGGGTTAAGTCGTAACAAGGTATCCCTACGGGAACGTGGGGATGGATCACCTCCTTTCTAAGGAGCCGCTATGTCGGCAAGAAAGCTAAAGTCTTTAATCCACATTTAATAAATTAAAATCATTTTTTAAATTTACAAATTATTAAAGCAACCAAAAATCTTTTACAAATGAAGTCCTATTTAGTTTTGAGGGAATGAACCTTCTCTCTTATTGTTCTCTGAAAACTAGATATAAATGTTTAATCATAAAAACGCAATTTAGGATACATTTTCCAAACAAGCGAAAATACAATTAAAAAAGTTTAAAAACAATACTTACGTTAATTCGAATATTAAAAAGTAAAGACAATATATAAAAAGGTATTTATTAATTTTGAAAAGTTAATAAGGGTAAATGGTGGATGCCTTGGGAGATAGAGGCGACGAAGGACGTGATTACCTGCGATAAGCTTCGGGGAGCTGGAAATATGCTTCGATCCGGAGATTTCCGAATGGGGAAACCCAGTGCCATAGCACTATGTTGCAGTGAATAAATAGCTGCATCAAGCAATACCGTGTGAATTGAAACATCTCAGTAGCACGAGGAAAAGAAAGAGAATTCGATTCCCTTAGTAGTGGCGAGCGAAAGGGGAACAGCCCAAACCATGATTACATGGGGTTAGGACCATTAGTACGGAGTTACAAAGATTTACTATAGCAGAAGAGAGTTGGAAAGCTCTGCCGCAGACGGTGATAGCCCGGTACGCGAAATAGTAAGTTCTCCTAGTGAGTTCCAGAGTAGGGCGGGACACGTGAAATCCTGTCTGAATAAGCGCCGACCACGGCGTAAGGCTAAATACTACTATCTCACCGATAGCGAACTAGTACAGTGATGGAAAGGTGAAAAGAACCCCGGGAGGGGAGTGAAATAGATTCTGAAACCATTATACCTACAAGAAGTTAAAGCCCGTTAATGGGTGATAGCGTGCCTTTTGCAGAATGAGCCGGCGAGTTATGATAGCATGCAAGGTTAAGCGTTACAAGCGGAGCCGTAGGGAAACCGAGTCTGAATAGGGCGTTTAGTATGTTGTCATAGACCCGAAACCATGTGATCTAGCCATGAGCAGGTTGAAGTTAGGATAAAACCTAATGGAGGACCGAACCGATGTACGCTGAAAAGTGCTCGGATGACTTGTGGCTAGGGGTGAAATTCCAATCGAACATGGAGATAGCTGGTTCTCCCCGAAATAGCTTTACGGTTAGCGTCTTGTGAATCTACTTGAAGGTAGAGCACTGAATGTGGAATGGCCCCACCTCGGGGTACTGACTACAATCAAACTCCGAATGTCAAGATAGTATGCAGGGCAGTCAGTACCCGGGTGATAACGTCCGGGCACGCGAGGGAAACAACCCAGATCATCAATTAAGGTCCCAAAATCTATGCTAAGTGGGCAACGATGTGGAACTACATAAACAGCTAGTATGTTGGCTTAGAGGCAGCCATCATTTAAAGAGTGCGTAACAGCTCACTAGTCAAGTGGTTCTGCGCGGACAATTCAACGGGGCTAAAGCATAGTACCGAAATTATGGGTTTGTAGCAATACAAGCGGTAGGGGAGCGTTCTAACAGGGTTGAAGGTGGATCGTGAGGACCACTGGACTGGTTAGAAGTGAGAATGCCGGCGTGAGTAGCGAATGAGGGTGAGAATCCCTCACGCCGTTTGGGGAAGGGTTTCTGGGCAAGGATCGTCCACTCAGAGTTAGTCGGGACCTAAGGCGAGGCCGAGAGGCGTAGTCGATGGATAACAGTTTGATATTACTGTACCGGTACGTGGAGTGATGGGATGACGGAGAAAGGTAGTACGAGCCGGGTGATGGATGTCCCGGTCTAAGTAAGTAGAGGTGTCTGTTGGCAAATCCGCAGGCTATAACCTTGAGGTACGAATGGGAGCGAACGAGCAATCAAGTAGCGAAGAGTATGACCCTATGCTTCCAAGAAAAGTCTCTAGCAATAATTCACGAACCGCCCGTACCAAGAACGGACACACGTCCCCAAGGAGAGTATCCTAAGGCGAGCGAGATAATAATAGCTAAGGAACTCTGCAAACTAACCCTGTAACTTCGGGAGAAGGGGTGCCTATTTCGGTAGGCCGCAGTGAAGAGTCCGGGCCAACTGTTTACCAAAAACACAGCTTTCTGCAAAGTCGCAAGACGACGTATAGGAGGTGACACCTGCCCAGTGCTGGAAGGTTAAGAGGATTTGTTAGCGCAAGCAAAGCATTGAATTGAAGCCCCAGTGAACGGCGGCCGTAACTATAACGGTCCTAAGGTAGCGAAATTCCTTGTCGGGTAAGTTCCGACCCGCACGAATGGTGTAATGATCCCGGAGCTGTCTCGGCTATTAACTCGGTGAAATCTTAGTCCCTGTGAAAATGCAGGGTACCCGCGGCTAGACAATAAGACCCCGTGAAGCTTTACTATAGCTTTATATTGAATTTTAGTATGTCATGTACAGGATAGGTGGGAGACTTTGAAGCAGTGACGCTAGTTGCTGTGGAGTCGTCCTTTGGATACCACTCTTGACATATTGAGGTTCTAACTTGTGCCAGTAAGCCTGGCAGAGGACAGTGTATGGTAGGTAGTTTGACTGGGGCGGTCGCCTCCTAAAAGGTAACGGAGGCGCTCAAAGGTACACTCAATATGGTTGGATATCATATGCGGAGCGTAAACGTAAAAGTGTGCTTGACTGCGAGACCTACAAGTCGAGCAGGTACGAAAGTAGGAGTTAGTGATCCGCCGGTTCTGTGTGGAAAGGCCGGCGCTCAACGGATAAAAGTTACTCCGGGGATAACAGGCTAATTTTGCCCAAGAGTTCATATCGACGGCAAAGTTTGGCACCTCGATGTCGGCTCGTCTCATCCTGGAGCTGGAGGCGGTTCCAAGGGTTGGGCTGTTCGCCCATTAAAGAGGCACGCGAGCTGGGTTCAGAACGTCGTGAGACAGTTTGGTCCATATCTACCGTGGGCGTAGGAAAATTGAGAAGACCTGTCCTTAGTACGAGAGGACCGGGATGGACATACCTCTGGTGCTCCAGTTGTCACGCCAGTGGCACAGCTGGGTAGCTATGTATGGAACGGATAAACGCTGAAAGCATCTAAGCGTGAAGCCAACTTCAAGACTAGTTTTCCCTTCGTAAGAGTAAGATCCCTTGTAGACTACGAGGTTGATAGGATGGGGGTGTAAGTGCAGTAATGCATTGAGCTGACCATTACTAATAGATCGAGAGACTTTTAGTTAATAACAATACTTTCTTTTTTAAGTAAATGTATTTTCTTTTTAGCTGATTGAGCTAAATAGAATCCTAAGTTATGTTTTTATGAATGAGTGTTTGTATCTAGTTTTCAGGGATTGATATTCAATACCTGTGAAACTAGTTTTCGTGACCATAGAGCAGTAGGCACACCTGATCCCATACCGAACTCAGAAGTTAAGCACTGCTTCGCCGAAGGTACCCGCAAGGGGAGAATAGGGCATTGCGATACTAGTTTTTTTTATTACCCCGCGGGTGGAAAATTGAACGTTTATCTAGTTTTTGAACAAAAAACAGGTTAATATACTATTTAATAAGTGATTTTGAGCGATGCTTAAAGATTTATTAAATAGGTCAGTATATTAATTTACAAAGCCATATAATAGTCATGGGGATTGAATTTTTTATCCTCACATAAACTTCTCATATCTAAATCTAGTGGTATAGATTTTAAGTAAGCACCCTTGGTGCTTATTTTTTTATCACTTAACTAAATTTATAATTATGTTATGGCGAATTGATCTTTAAAATCAATCACAATCTCAAACTTTAGAAGTATTAGTAAACCATTACGTATTGATTTATCAAAGAATTCAAATATTTTTCCAGTAATCGGAAGAAGTGGAATTGGTAAATCAAATTTAATCAATGCAATTCTTAGGACTTTAAATCTGCACTGACCTCATAAATCTCAAACTATGTTTGAATCAAACTTTATAGAGCGTACAAGCAATGACTTTCATTTAAAAACAATTCAGAATCTGATTCATGAAAACACAAAGTATTCTCAAGAATATTTAAAACATGGAATTGAAAACGAAAGACAAAATCAAGTAAACAAGAATAAACATATTTTTTGAAATGATGTAAGACCTCTTCATTTTTTTGTTGATGACCTAAACGTTAATGCTGATCAAAACAAATCTTCAATTGGAATAGTTTTTGAATTATCAAATGGAACTAATTCATTCTTTATTAATAGACAACACGGAAAGAAAATTACAGGTCTAGATGAATCTGTATATGTTGGTGAACTTTATTCAATATTTAGTAATGGTGAAATTCTTTCAAATGAACTAATGAGTTCAACTTTTGTTTATACAAATCAAAAAGTAGATCTAAATCATCTACTAGGTGATTTTATTATTGACCAAGTTACATTTTTAAAAACATTCAAGTCACATCGCCCTGATGTTTTCACAGCATTGATAGAAATCAACAAGTACATAAATCAACATAAGGAAAAGCTTGAACCGAATGAATTAACAATCTTTATCAATAGTCAAAAAAATACTTCATTGATTTCTGTACTTGTAACTCTCTTGAAACAAACAATTTACAGTATTGATTTTGAAGAATATAGATTACGTAATAAATATGACTTAATGATTGATGAACCAATTACTCAATCAAGCATTGAACACGCAATCTACTTTAATGGTTCAACTTTCCAAACTGAAAACTGATTAATGCTCGCTTTGAAAAGCCAGAAGATTGACTTTATTGATTTTGTAACCACATTAGTTTATGCAGGTTCTGATCATGTTTATGAAACTAAGAAAAAAGAATATGAAGCAAAGCTAAGTGAACTTATTTTTGGATTTAGTCCAATTGATAAATTCACAATTTCATTTCACTACGCCGCTAATCAAATTAATGTTTTCTTAGTTGATGAAAACGGAAACAAAACAGCTCCACAAAGTAAAGGGGAAAGTTTTGCAATTTACAGTGCCATGAAAATATTTACAACTCTTGATAATGACAGAATGTTATATATTATTGATGAACCCGCACTTACTCACCAATCAAGTATGGTAGCGCAACTTCGAGATCAAATACATAGAGCTAAAGGTAAGCTTTTATTTTCAACAGACCTTCCAATTCTTTTTGATCTAAAAAAATCAAACCTAGTTGCTCTTGAATACAAAAATAAAGATGCAGGTTTAAATCTTGTGCAAGGTAACTTTTATTTCACACCAACTAGATTTATTTCAACACTTTCAAGTCTTGGTTTTGAAAAAATTTATGACGAAATAGGATTACTAAAACAAAACATTAAAAAACTATTAATTGTTGAAGGTGAAACTGATAAAACATATCTGGACTTATTTTTTGAACATTTAGAAATCAATTCAATACTTGTATATCCAATTCATGGTATTACTGATAATGGATTTAAAGAAAAAATAATTGAAGCAAGACAGGTCTCAATGTTTTACAAAACAAAGATAAATGCGATATTTGATTATGACTTTAATGGTCGTTATGGAAAAGAAATTACTGATAAACAACTTATCAATACCTTTACATATGCTGATTTTGCAAATAGCGATAAGAATGACATAGATCTAGAAGAGTTTTTAAAAGATCTACTTTCTAAGGTGATTCCAAATGAATGAAGTGCCTATTTAGCTGTAAAAGAATACGTTTCATTCCTAAATGAAGAGGAAAGAAGTGCCAACTGAAAGATCAAACAAGAGCTAATTGAAGCAAAAATAAAACTTGTTAAATCTTTTGCTTTACTTTTTAAAGATAATAAACAAAAAGTCATAAAAACCAAAGAATTTGAGCAAATCTCAATAAAAATTTCGAATTTATTGAATAAACTAATTTAGTTTAAAAGGCACTATTATAAAATAAAGACATGTTAAGTAAAATGACGATTGTTGATAATAAACCGTTTAGCGATTTTTCTATTGACTTTAGTAAGCAAAATAAAATAAATGTTGCATTATGGGATGAAGTTGACTTTGAACTTGTATTTATTCCATTTTCAAGAGTAACGGCAAAAGATAAGTATTCTTTTGAAACTTTTACTTCAGTGCACAGAAGCGTTGAAAACTTTAGATATACTCTAAAATCACCAGAAACTAAAAACCAAGTTATGGTTGATTTTGAATTTACAAACAAAACACCTTTCTCAGCTGATAGAGAAGATGAACTTGATGAAATTGAAGATCTAAAAGATTTCGTTCAAGCATTACTTAACAAATACTACGTTGGAAAACCAACAGAAGGTAACAAGTACATTTTTGCGCTTTACATTTTACAAACACTTGGAGCAAAAACAGAACTTGAAAAGAAATACTTTGCTCAAATGAAATTTGAACTAAAGAGAATGTACCTAGTTTTAGATGCACTTATTTCAAACTCACTTTCTAAACCATTAATGTCAAAATTCATCTATTTCGACATTGAAGAATATAAAACAATTGGTAGATCAAGTCGTTTTGATTTCGATACTAAATCAAAATACATCCACACACAATTTTTAAGCCAACACCTTAGACAAATAGTTCTAAATGGAGAAGTAAGTAATTCAGAAATGGATCACTTCATGAATCAATTAAACCTACGTTTAAAAGAAACATTTGAACAAATCACAAATCACAAATATGAAGTATTAGAAATTCTTCTAGATAGAAAAAGTGAAATAAAGATCCGTGTTGACAACCTTATTAAATCAATTAATGAATTAACAGATACTGAACGTTTGGCAATCTTCTTCTTTATACATGAACCATTCATGGATATCTATGAAATTAGTGTTGTAAGAAATCTACATAAAGAAATCTCAACTAAAGTCTTAGAATCAACTGTTGACTATTTAGATAAACACCAACTATCAACTATTCTTTCATTTTCTGAATCAGATGCAGTTCCAACTAAACTATGAAGAAACGCTGAAGTTCCTTACCTATTTATCGATAGATATCTTGATACTCAAAAATCTCACACTGTTGGGGTAAAAGTAATTCCTTTTGATGATACTTTAATAGAACAATGACTGAGTCTAAAAATCGGATTCACTCTTCACGAAGAAGAAAAAAGTGTTTACATTTTTTCAGACAAACCAGAAACTGCTATCTCACTACGCCGTCAATTAAACTTAACTGATAAGCTAACTGAAGAAAACAAAGATGAAGTTACAGTTCACTACATTAGAGATATTTGAGCAATAAATGATCCAAATCTTTTTGATAAGCAAAAATTTGAACACGCAAAGATTATCTTTGCAATTGGTAACAAAGAACGTTTAACTGAGTACCAATCAATGCTTCTAAACGATACTAAGATTAGTAAGGGTGCAAAACAAGAAATTGTATTCTCACTTCTAGATTCAGATGAAGCAATCAGTGCAAGAGACTTACACAAGCTTGAAACAATCATCAACTTCACATTGAGCCCAAAGTCAAATGAAGAACTACAAAGAGAACAAAGAGCAAAAGTACGTCTTGAAAAACAACGCCTTCGTGGATGATAATAAATTAAGTGAAATACACCTATGTCAGATGAAGTTAAATCACCCAATACAGATCCAAAAAAGGAACTGAATATAGATAAGACTGCAGTTGGTTACAAACCAACAGAGGAAGCCTTGACAGATCTTGCGAAATACGCAACTGAAGTAACAAAAGCACATAAAGATAAAAAGGAAGTTAATCAAGAAGTATTAGCATACATTAAGCTAAAAGGACTTGGTACGAATAAAAAACTCGACGAACTAGTCAAAAAAGAAGCTGATCGCCTTTCAAAAGGTGACACTCTAGAAATTGATGATCGAGTTTTTTCTCGTAAAGAAATCAAACAAGCTCAAACAAGAGTGCGCAATCTAGAAAAAGCTGGAATAGAAGTTGATCCTGATGTTCTCTTTATTGCTATGCAAAAATCACATGCAATTGGTTCACGTGCATACGAAATGAGAAAAAGAGAAGAAGCACTTAGAACACTTCCAAAAGATATTCACTCTAAAAATAAAGAAGGAATTCTAGTTGATGTTAAAAACATTACTAAGATCTATGGAAAAAACAAAGTTCTAGATGATGTAAGTTTCTCAATTAAAGAAGGTGAAAAGGTTTCTATCGTTGGTTCAAATGGATCAGGTAAAACAACTATCGCTGAAATCATTGCCAAAGTTAGAGAACAAGATGGCGGACACATCCACTATTACTTTGGAGAATCAGATTCTGAAATTAAATCAAAGATTGGTATTCAACTCCAAGATACACACTACCCAACAGGGTTTACAGTTAAATCAATTATTCGTTTCTATGCAAAAATCAATAGGTACAATAATGAATTTGGAAAACTATCTGATCTTTATAAAACATTCTTATTAGATGGTCTAGAAAACCAAGACATTAGAGCACTCTCATTTGGTCAGAAACAAAGACTAAATACAATCATTGCTATCTTGTCAAAACCTAAACTACTAATTCTTGATGAAGTTATGAACGGACTCGATATTAAGTCTCAATTAACTATTAGTGAATTTATTCTAAGATACTGTGCTGAAAATAGAGCATCTTTAATTCTGATAAGTCACAACATCAATGAAATTAGATTATTTACTGATAGAGTTATCATCCTTGAATATGGTGTCAAAAAAGCTGATATCGTAATCAAAGGTTTAGATGATAAACAACTTCAAGATACACTTGTTAAGTCAATTGATACAAATAAACAAGAATCAAATTTTGCAAACATGACTACTTATGATAAGAGTCTTGCCCGTGTACTTAAGCGAATTGATCCAACACCAATTGATATTAATACAACTCAGTTTGCAAAACTTGAAGAAAAGCTAAAGGTTCAAAATGCATCAGCACTTTTCCAACTTGAAGCTAACAACTTTATTACAACTACAAGATGAATATTTCCAGCAATAGTATCAGTATTAATTCTTTTAATATTTTCACTATTCTTACCAATGAACATTGTCGTTCCGGGAGCTATTGCGTTAACAATACTTGGAACATCACTATTTTCATTTGGAACAACACTTCATGATTTGATGCACAGTTCACTATTTAAACGTATTGGAACTACATCACTTACAAAATCTCAATTCCTACTTACAATAACAGGATTCAATCTAATAGTTTGTTTCCTTGTTGGTCTGTGAGTTACTCTTTGAGGATTCATATTCAATAATTACATTTTTGCAAATTATGACTATGCATGAATTGCTGATCTAGCTCTAGGTGGAAACATCATGTGAGATGGAATTGCATGATTTGGTCTGCTTTGAGGAATCATTGCTGCTAGTGCTTTATCATTAGCTGTTACATTCTTATTTGTTTCAATTACAAAAACAAGTAATGGATTCTTAATGTTTGGAGTTGTTTACTTCTTACTATCGATATTCTTTGGTTCAATGTTCCTACCACGAACATTTATTGAAGATAACTTATTTAGTTCAACCATTTCTTACTTGCTACCACATCGATATGTAACATATTGAATTTGTGATAGCTTTGCTACTCAATCTAATTTAGCTGACTTCCTATTTGCTGGAACACTTATTTTTGATGGAAATGAACTAACATTTATTACTAAAGAATCATCTGTTGATAAGTTACTAAATAATGAAACAATTGCTAATCTAGTATTTTCAAACGAAACTTCAATCATATTAAGCCTTACACAAGGTGAAGGAAGTTGAGGAGATGCAGATACTTGAATTGTTGTAGTTGATGACCCAAGTGGAATGACTAACGATGAACAAGAATTAGCTGAAGGTCAAATAATATCAAATGTTATTAACAAAGTATTTAATGTGCCTGATTCAATTCTTTATAAGGCAACACATGTTCCACTTGAATCATTATTTGTAGATCTTGAATCAACTGAATTTTGAGAATTGGTTCAAGTAATTAACGTAGCAATTGATCCATTTGGAATTGAACCAATTACGGCCGAACAAACAATTTCAGATATTCTAATTAACATAGCAGGTGAAGGTGCCGGTAATGCGGCAAACCCATATGCTGATGTAATTATGAAAGGTGATGATGGAAATGCATCAACAACTGATGACCCATCATTTATGTACTATGTACCGTCGAATGCTGGGGTTGCAGCAACAGGACCATTAGCGCCCAATGATGTCTTAGCACTTGTGCTTTCTTCATTTGTTGAATCACTTGGTAAAGACTGAATGGATGCATATGCAAAAGATAATGCTGAATTTATTCAATGATTTGAAGTAAATATTGTTGTTAACACACTACTAATTAATCCACTTGATACACACTCAATTGTTTTAGGTGAAGGTTCACTTGTTGATGTTTACATGACAACTTACTTCCTAGTTAGTTCAATTGGTGATGGATTATTGCAAAACATATCAATGCCAGATTATCAAACTTTGAAAAATGAAATATTTGAAGTTGATGTAAATGGAGATCCAACTGTAAGTGATGAAGTTGCGTACAACAATCTTAAATTCAACTACCCAGTAGTATTTGCGATTTGTGATACAGTAGCCGATAGACTATATAACTTCATGCATACAGGTTACAACAACATGGTTTCAGGAACATTTAACGCAAGTGTTTGGGATTGAAATCATGACAACATAAGTAGAGGTTACATTGACATACCATATGAAATTGGTGGTTCATTAATCATTGATGAAAACTGATGAAATATCCCTGAAGGATATCAAAACATAGTTGACTTCTTTGTTCCTTGAGTATGCATCGTTGTATTTAACGTAGCAGGAATTGCTTCATTCAAATGAGCATTCTAAATTAAATCGCTTAGGCGATTTTTTTATTTGCAAATTATTAATTGTATTATTTGAAAGTGAGAAAGTTATTCGCATTCGATATCGATGGAACGCTATTAAGTGATTACAACAAAGTACTCGAAAGTTCTATTGAAGCTATCAAGAAAATAAAAGAAAATGGTGACATCGCAATCATCTGTTCAGGTAGACCGGTTGAAACTTGCTTACCAATTGCAAAGCAAGCTGGAATTAGCGAAATAATTGCAAACAATGGTGCAACGTATTTTGACATCAATAAAGGTAAAAAAGAATTTATTAAAACAATACCTTTCGGACTTGTAAAAGATGTCTTTGAAATATTTACCGAAAATGAGGCATTTGCTTTTCGAATTGTAAATGAAGATAGTTATTCATTTTACAACGTTGTTAACAGAAATGTATTTAACTGATTTGAATCACATTTTGGAAAACAAAACATATTTGAATTTAAAATGTTTGAAAAAGAACAATTCCTAAATCATCTAAAGAACAAGAATAATTTTTTATTTGCAATGATTGAACCCGCAAATAAACATGAAATAGATGCAGTCGTCAGAAAATTTGAAATTCTAAAGAAAAACGATCCTTCATTTTCAAATGTATATCTAAGCGAAATTGGAAACTATGAACTACATATGCAATCTAAATGGGATGGCATAATAAACTATTGCAATAAGTTTAATATCAATCCAGAAAATGTCTACACATTTGGTGATGGTCTAAACGATATGGAAATGATTTCAAATAGTAAACACGGAGTTGCAATGGGTAATGCCGTTCCGGAGTTAAAACAAGTCGCTAGTTTCGTAACTGATACTAACAATAAAGATGGAATAAAGAAGTATATTGACTCAATATACGCCTAATATGCTTATTAAGCATCATAGAAGCGTTTTTTAGCATATTGTGTGCCAATAATGAAGCCAAAAAATAAAATTTTGTTAGCTTAACATGAAATAAAGCTTAATGATGAATAGAGAAGATGCCGTAAATTCTGTTGTTATGGTCTGTATCTTTGAAACCTCGTCTCAAAAACATGTTAAGTATGTTCGAATTCGTTAATAGTCCTTAGAGGCTATCGTTGGAGTATTTTGGTTACTAATTAAGCACCTATTTGCTAATTAAGCTTGATCATAAACAGCTAGATTGCTGGCGTTTGAAAAATATTTCCGATTATGTGAGTGCATTTTCTGTTTCCACTCACAATATAGAAAACCCGTCATTGTTTTCAAATGAACCAACTAGGTTCATTTTTTTATTACCAAATGACATATCTATTTACATAAACTCCTTATATTAGATTAAACCGATTTCTTATTGATTTTCTGAACGCCAAAATATAGAATATACTTTATTTGTAGTATCGAAAGATTAACTACCGTTTAGAGGAATCGGAACTTAAGAATCTAAATAGATTGACATACCTGTGAAGGTATGTTTTTTATTTAGCCAAATAAAAAAATGATGGAATCCATCATTTATGTTTTGTTATTACTATTTTCAATTTCAATTTCTTTAGTAGGTTCAGCTTTTTGAATTACAACTTTGTTATCAATCTTTACGTACTTGTCAAGACCAGAAACTTTTATATTCTTTTCAAATTGCATTTTCTTAATGTTTGGAATGTGTTTGCAAATGATAATTATTGATCCAAATGTTACGGCTAGTTGAGCAGCAGGAAGATTACCGCTAACTGACACTTTGCTATATTCAGATTCAAGTTCTCCATTAGCTTTTCAAGTTTCTCAACTGATGAAATTATCTGAAGAGTCCATTAAGAATCATGAACCTGTTTCTTGGTATATACCGTGATAGAACAGATTGATTTCATTGCCAGTTCCAACTTCTAAAATGTTTGGCATGTACATTCAAGGTAATCAAACAAGCGGTATCGCAAGTCCAACTGCTCAAACTGATGCTAGTCCAACTCTTTTTGAACCTTTGTAAATTGAGACAAAGACAATAATTACGATGATTGCTATCAATCAATTAACGCACATGATTGCTCCTCATCCAGTTGCTACGCCTTTACCACCTTTAAAGTAGTTGTGAAGAGGGTAGATGTGTCCAATTACTGTTCCAAATAGACCAACTGAGATAATTCCATAAATCATTCAGAATTGTTCTCTAAGTATTATCAATATTGCAAATGTTATAACAACCTTTAAAAAGTCAAATATAAATACCATTGCCCCGACCTTTTTACCAAGGACGCGGACAGCATTTGTAGCTCCAAGATTACCAGAACCTGATTTTTCTAGATTTACTTGCTTAGCCTTTGCAGCAATTTGTGCAAAGTTAATAGTTCCTATTAAATAACCAACTATCAAGAAAAATGCAGATTGTCAGAATACTTCTCAAAACATATCCATATGACTATTATATTAGGCACTTTGTGATTTATATATAATCCAAACAAATAGCATGAATAAACAAAAAATCATAATGCACATCGATATTAATGGTTTTTTTTGCATCAGCTGAGCAAGCTCGAAAACCAGAACTAAGAGGTAAGGCTGTTCTAATTTCTGCTAATAACTCAAAATCAATAGTTTCAGCCCTATCTGTTGAAGCTAAGAAGTTAGGCTTTGTTGTAGGTGAACCACTATTTAAACAACCAAAACAACCTTACGTTACATGTTTACCTGATCTTGAGTACTATGTTCAACTTTCAGAACGGTTCATGAAACTTGTTTCAACTTATTGTCCTAAGCTAGAAGCCGCCTCAATTGATGAATGTTATATCGATGCTACAGCTTATATTAACAAACACAAATTAACTCCATACGAAGTAGCAAAAAGAATTCAAACTGATATATTAAACAAACTACATCTACCAGTTTCAGTTGGAATATCAACAAACAAATTAGTTGCCAAAATAGCAGGTGAAATTGATAAAAGATCTATGTCGATTTATATCCTATCAGAGTCAAATGTTGCTGAAGTATTATGACCACTTCATGTTGGTAAATTAATGATGGTTGGGCATGCTACTAAAGAATATCTAAATGCAAAAGGTGTTTTCTTAATTAAAGATTTAGTAAAAGCATATGAAGACAATGGTCAATTAATACATGATATTCGAGACCACATCGGTGTAATGCTTGATACATTAATAGCTCAGTGCTATGGACTAGGTGATGATGAAGTTGATGATGATTATCATGAACTAAAAGGAGTTCAAAATGAGGTTAGTCCATCTAACCCAATTTCTACATATGAAGAAATATCATTACTTGCAAATGAACTTTGTGAATTTGTTAGCTTTAGATTAAAAGAAAAAAATCTAATGGGCTCAGTAATAAGACTAATTCTAAAAAAACCAGATCGTAAAAAGATAAGCATGCAAGTTCAACTCAGTGAACCAACTGATGACTATTCAAAAATTAAATGAGAAATAGAAAAACTAATTAATATCTTATGAACGGATTTTTTTGTAAGACTAGTTGGTGTTTCTGTTAGCAAACTTGTAAATAAATATGATTACAAATATCAATTAAAGCTTGATGACCTGGATAAAGAAGAGTTTGAAAAAGATCCATTAAAGGAAATCATTGACGAAGTAAATTATTCATTTGGTTCAAAAAAACTAATTACCTTAGAACAGTTTGAAAATAGCCCAGCCCACCGCAATGCTAATGACTATGAAAAGAGAACTGGTCACGATGATGACAAGTCGCCGGTACGTGCAATTTCACTAAGACACCAAAAAGACAAACCTTGAAGAGAACGTAGCGAAAAGCAAAACAAAAAATAAGCATCATAAGCATAATCAAAATTAAAACCAAATATTAGTGCAACCATATTGGTATGAAGAATTCTAAATTAATGACACTAGTTTCTCATGACTACAATTTCTCATTCAAGAATGCAATTGATATTTTCGTTACATACTTTGCGGCCAATTCATTTAGTGGATTTTCACTTGATCAAATTTCAAAAGAAATCAGAAGAGTTGAATCACGCATCATAGAGCAATTTGATGTTGAACTAGCTGAGATGCTAATCAAACTTTTTTATGTTCAAAATGTACTTGATCACTTAACAGAGGTAATTGAGTTTTCAAAAGAAGTAAACAAAGAAATAATTGATGATGTGATCATAAGTGAAATCATTTGTGATTCAAAATCAGCAAGGCTAAAACTAATGCAACAAATTGACAAAGTGTATGTTCAAATTACATTTAAGTTAAAAATAAGTATTTTAATTTAATATCAAGGTATGAGTTTATTTTTAGAAGTCATTGCTTCAAGTCTTGAAGATGTAATTGCGATTAACAAAACAGGAGCTAGCAGAATTGAATTCTGTATCGAACTAAATAAAGGTGGACTTAGTGCTGATCCTGAACTGATTGCCAAAGTAGTAGAACAAAGTGAAATACCAATCAATGTTATGGTTCGCTTTTCAGAATCACATTATTTAACAGATGAATTAGTTAACAAAATGATTTCATTTATTGATGTAGTTAAACACTTTGGACCAAATGGATTTGTTCTAGGTGGTCTTACTAAAGATGACCTAATTGATTCAGAAAATATGAAAAAGTTATTAGCCGCTTCTAATGGTTTTGAAACAACATTTCACAACTGCTTTAATCAAATAAAAGATAAGGTTGCAGCACTTGATGAACTTAGCAAACTTGGGTTTAATAATGTATTGACAAGCGGAACCGGACCTGATAGCTTCAAAAATATTGAAGAACTATCAAAACTTCACAATCCAACAAGCATTGAATATACAAATGTTTTAATTGGTGGTGGACTTAACAAAGCTAATATACTTGAATTTGCAAAACGTTCTCTTAGCCCATTACATATTGGAACAGCTGCAAGAACTGGAAACAAATTTGAAAATCAAATCGATCCAAAAGCAATTGATGAAATAATTGAAATATGAAATTCAGTGAATTAAGAATAAACAACTGAATTGTTGAATCACTTAAAAAACAAAACATTATTGAACTTAGTCCCGTACAAGAAAAAGTAATTCACCCTTTGTTAAATGAAAAACAATTAATCGTAAAAGCCCCAACAGGTTCTGGTAAGACCCTGGCTTTTTTAATACCGATGCTTGAAAGAATCAATCTTGATTTAAATAAAACACAAGCTATCATCTTTGCGCCAACCAGAGAACTATGTGAACAAATACATAAAGTTGTGCTTGAATTTGCAAAAGATGAACCAAGACTTAAATCAGTTCTATTAATTGGTGGACAAGATATTGAAAAGCAACAACAAAGACTTGCAAATGCGCCACAAATAATTGTTGGTACACCAACAAGAATTAAAAAACTATCTGATCTAAATGAAATTAATCTTAAAGAAATCTATATGTATGTTTTAGATGAAGCTGACATGATTGTTGACCTAGGATTTCAAAGAGAAATCAGTGACATGTTAACTCATAAAAATATTGAGCTCAGTGTTTTTAGTGCAACGCTACCAAGTTCACTTATGGCTCTTATTAAAAAACTAATACCGGGTGAAGTAAGAATTATTGAAGTTGAAAAAACTAATTCAATTGGACAAAACCAAACTCACTTTGTAATTAGAGCGGCAGATAAGATTAAAAAGTTTGCAGAGCTTGTTGCTGAAAATGCATTTAACCCATATCTAGCACTTGTCTTTGCATCTTCAAAAGAAGAGGCTGTTAGAGTTTATGATGCTATTTGGGAACTGCCTGGAGTTAGTGCAACACTTATTACAAGCGATCTCGAAGCTAGAAAACGTAGACAAACACTTAACATGGTAAACAACTTGCAATTTAACTATGTTGTTGCAACAGACTTAATGTCAAGAGGTATTGACATCATAGGTGTTAGTCATGTAATTTCAGTTAGTCTAAATAACGATCTAAGTTACTATGAACATAGAAGTGGGCGTACTGGTCGTTTTAAAGAAACTGGTTCAAGTTATGTTATGGCAAATGAAAAAGATGTTCTAAAACTTTCTAAGCTAACAAAACGTGGAATCAACTTTAAATGAGTTAAATACGATGAAGGTCAATTTGTTGATGATGTTAACAAAATGAATCCTAAGAAAGCTCCAAAGGAAATCAGTTCTGAAGTTGGAAGAGTACTTGGAACTGCAGCGGGTTTAAAGGGAACTAAGAACTACAAAAAAGATATTCAAAAACAGATTAATGCAATTAAAAAATCTGAAAGTGAAAAAAATGGTAAATGAAAATCAAAACGTAAATAACATACTTATTGGTCATAATGCTGACTTTAAAGCTCCTAACTATTTTGTAGGAGTTTATAACCAGGTTATTGCAAATGATGCAAATGCAATTATGTTCTATACAGGAGCGCCTCAAAACACTGCTAGAGCTGCCATATCATTATTAAAAATTGATGAAGGAAGAAAACTATTTGATTCAATTGGATTTAAAGCAGAGCAGATTGTAATACATGCACCATACATTGTAAATTTAGGAAATGTTGAAAAGCAAGATCTATTTAAAAGATCGGTTGAATTTCTAAGTGAAGAAGTTAGACGCAGCGCTGCATTAGGTGCTGCCAATATGGTACTTCACCCAGGTAGCGCTTCTAGCTCATCAAAACCAGCAGCAATGGATCAAATTGCTCGTGGTCTAAACTACATTATTGAAAACACAAAAGATTTAAAGACTAAGATAAGTCTTGAAACAATGTCTGGAAAGGGTAATGAAGTTGGAACTAGTTTTGAAGAACTAAAATATATTATCGACCAAGTTAGTGATAAATCAAGAATTGCAGTTTGCATTGACACGTGCCATATTTGAGATGCGGGTTATGACATTGTTAACAACCTTGAAAGTATCGTTGAAGACTTTGATAGAATAATCGGACTTGAATTTCTAAGTGTTATTCATTTAAATGATTCAAAAAATGAATTAAGTTCTCACAAAGATAGACATCAAAACATCATTGATTTTGAAAATGCTGAGATGATGGATGCAATCAATGCAAAGATGTCACATAGTAGTGAAAAAGTTGAAGGTGGCTTTATTGGTGCTGCCGCGCTAGGTAAACTGGCTGCTCACCCAAAACTTAGACACGTACCTTTAATTCTTGAGACACCATATACAGACAAAAAGTTAGAGATAACTATCTATAAGGAAGAAATTAAGTTAATTCGTAGTATTGCAAACTAGTTTGCAATACTTTTATTTACAAAGGATTTAAAATTTATTTATGGCAAATCCAAGCATATTAAATCACAGAGTAACACAACTTTGTTATGCAAAGTATCTTGAATTAACAAAAGAAGGCGTTAAGTTTGAGTTCAATGACTTAATCAAATACGTTAATTACAAATTATTAGATCGTAAGCAAGTTTTGTTTGCTGAACTAAACAGTTTACTACAAAATACAAAACCAAAAAAACGTTTATGACTTTTTATGATTTGAATCAATTAAATAATGGCAATAATAAATGAAGTTAAGCAAGAACAGATAGTTAAACCGCCAACTAAGAAATATGATGCCAAATCAAAACCGGCACCAAAAAAATCACCAGTTGATGAACAAAAAAAGGTAGTTTCAAAAAAACTTCCTAATTTTTTATTTTCTCTTACAATCATTGCCTTTATTGCGGCTCTTCTTTTTGGTTTCATACTTCCCAAAACAAAAACAAAGAATGTTCCTAGTAATGACTTTACAAATTCAATTCAATTAACTTATCAAGTTGAAAACGAAGGAAACTATAGTGAAGACGAAATTATTGCGTCAATTAATTCACGTATTGAAGCATCAGGAGTTGTTAACTACAGTCTTGACTATGCAAAGAGCAATGATAGTTCTGCTACTGAATATGCAGTAATTAATGTACCTATTGATTCTAAGTTTGAAGATTGACATGTCGTTCCTGCAATATATGAATCAACACAGGTAAATACACCAGATGAAAAACAAATTAGACAATTAACTGATGATGGACTACAAGTTGTTAAATCGCTAATGGTTTTTGATTTACTAGTTAGTCAGCACCAACCAATTGAATTTAGAGATACAGCAGGAATCGAGCTATTTAACTCATCTGGAAAATATATAAGTATTGAAGATCCAACTCTTGATAGCTCAACAATTAATGAACAATATGTTGTAAAAGAAAATTCGGCAAAAGTAATTTATAAAAATTCAAATCCACTAGTTGCCATTGAACCTTATTCCGAGACTGAATGACTAACAATGGTTAATGGGCAAATTCAAAAGATGAATGAAGGTTCAACTGATTCATCTGGTAATCCAATTCCAACTACTGCTCAGTTTGTTGATGTATGAGTTGGTTATGATTTTCTAACTGCTCTTTTAGATGCAAGAGGGATTTTCCCAAACTATGATAACTACACACGTTGCTACGCTACTGGTCTTGATGAAACAAGCATGCCAGTTATGGGAACAACAATTAATCCTGTTTGCTCAAACTTCTATGTTGGCCGTATTGATGTAAGTCAAAACAACACAATTGGATCTAAGGGTTCTCAAATAGTAATTGGAAATCCAAATCTATCAATTAATGAAGTCAACTGATTTGTAAATAGAATTAACTATTCAACTCAACATTATTCAATGACATTTATTGATTCACATTTTGTTGATCCAACATTTAGTTTCTACTTTTACTACTTACTATTTATTGTGTTAATTGTTGGTATTCTAACTGCAATGATTTTATTAATGAAAATGTACGGACTTGTTGGTGCAATATTTGCATTTCTAGAAGCAGACTTTGTGCTATCAAACTATCTGATTTCTTTAACAATTGGAATTCCGTTTACGATGTTAAACATAATTGTTTTTTCAACAATAGTCATTATTACTAATCTAGTAATCTTTTATGTACTAAAAGAAATAAAAGGAAAGCTATTAATAAATACTGAAGTTGGAATTAACAAATTAGTTAACAAAACATTTTCAGAACTAAATCAAGTTCTAGGAATGACAGTACTAATTGTTTCAATTGGTTCAATCGCATTATTCCTACTTTCATCAGTAATGGTTCAAATAATGACACTAACAATCATTCTTTCAACAATGCTATTTTATGCAATGGTTGTTGGCTATGGTTATGCAAACATTAGTGCGCTTGCAGCTACAAAAGAAGCAAATAATCAACGTGATGTTAATAAAGATTCTAAAATCTTTGGAAAAGCAGTTGGAACTACTAAGGAAACTAAACACCATAAGGCAATTGAAAAACTTCTCAAAAAAGATGTTAAGATGAGTTCAAAAAGAATCGTTGGTTATGCATTTATGTCAATGGCAATAGCATTCATGTTATTTGGGTTCTACCATTTCTTAATTCTTCCGTTCTTCCCAACTAGCTTTACAGATGCAAATCTAAAATCAGGACCAGTTGCAAAAATTCAATTCAACATTAGTCATGAAATGTATGGTGACCAATATTCACTTACTGATTCTGATGAAGATATGGAAATTGTTAATGCAATTGTTTCAGATATCAAAACAGGTCTTGATTCAGAAGCTGTTGATCTAAAAGCTGATGTTGAAATAAACACATTTGCTAATGTATCAGTTATTAATGCATATGCAGCGCTAGGTTCTGAAGCTGGTAATAACGATGTATTAACAGATTGATATTTAAGTCAAACTTTCTATGGGGTTAGCATCTACTTTAGTGATGATGAACTAACTCAAGAACAAATTGATAGTTTCTATGTCATGGTAAATGATGTTAACACTAAATGAAAAAATGATTTAGTTGATGATAGTGCATCATATGTTGATTACCAAATTAACAATGGTCATGATGATCCTGTTGTTGTTACTTCATTTTACAATATTGACAATTCTGCAATTCTGTTTAATACAAACACATTTATCATTGCATTTCTTGTATTTATCTTAATTACATTTATTCTTAACCTTTTCTTAGTTGGGAAAGACGGGGCGAGCTCTGTTGCGACAATTAACCTAACTGAAACTCTTTCATATGTAATGTTTTTACTTGTTAGTTTTCCAGTAGTATCGACACTTGGTTTTGCTATGTTATATCTTGTATTACTATTTAGTCTTTCAATTAAAGTAATTTACATACAAGGTGTAAAAAACGTAATAAGTCAAAATAAAAAGAAACACGCAAGTGAAGATGAAATTAGACAAGCAATCAATATTTCAAAACAAAGATTTGTAATGCCAACGCTGCTCTTATCTTTAATAGGAATTGTTTTTGCATCAATTGGATTATTAATCCTTAACTTAACACTAATTAGTGTTTTCTGATTCTATGTTGTTCCATTTGTAATATGTTCTGTCTTTTCAATTCTTGTATTACCAAAAATGCTTGAAGCAAAGATGATAAAAACAAACCAAAAGAAAATTGAAAACCTTGAACATGACAGAAAACTTACAGAAGATCCAGACTTACTTGAAGAAAAACTTGTAGAAGGTATAAATTATTAATATGATAGATTTTAAAAAATATATAAAACTTGAAAAAGATTTCCCTAAGAAGGGAATTGATTTCCAAGACATGTCACCACTACTCTATGATGGTAAAGCATTTTCTGAACTAATTGATATTATGTCAAAACATGCAAACGATCTAGAAGCTGAGGTAATCGTTGGTCCAGATGCTCGTGGATTTATTTTGGGAGCGCCAATTGCCAAAGAGCTAGAAATTGGTTTTGTACCAATTAGAAAACCAGGAAAACTTCCAGGTGAACTTGCAAGTATTGATTATGATCTTGAATATGGGAATAACCAATTGTCAATTCAAAAAGCAGCACCTGTAAAAGGTAAGAAAGTTTTCATTATTGATGATGTACTTGCAACTGGTGGAACTATGAAAGCTTGTCTTGATTTATTAATTCAAAACGGAGCAATCATTGTTGGTGTTTGATTTCTAATCGAAATCGAATCACTTAATGGACGCGCTAAATTGGCGCCTTATAGCGTTAACTCTTTACTAAAGTATTAAGATGAAAATTTCAACTTCTAATAATGACAAACCTTGGGATCTTAAATATTTAACAAAAGAAATTAAATATATAAAAGACAAACAAGAACTTAGTTTAATAAAGAATGCCTATCACTTTGCTAAAAAATGACACAACGGTCAATTTAGACAATCAGGTGAGGCTTATATTAGTCACCCAGTAGCGGTGGCTATTATTCTTACACAAATTAAGGCAAATCATATTATGCTTTGCGTTGCTCTTTTACATGATGTTATTGAAGATACAAAAGTTAGTGAAAAAGAAATTAGAGATATGTTTGGTGATGTAATTACCAACAGTGTTCTAATCCTTACTAAGATTAATGCCCAAGCTGAGGAAGTTGGAAAAACACAAACTGTTGCAGCCGAGTATTTACAAAAACTAATTATTGGTATGGCAGGAGATCCTCAAACAATTGTTGTTAAGCTAGCTGATAGACTTCACAACATGCGTACTCTTGGATTTAAAAAACCTTCTAGTCAATTAAGAATAAGTAAAGAAACACTTGATGTATTTGTACCAATTGCTTCAATGCTTGGTTACTATAATATCAAAGCTGAACTTGAGGACCTTTCATTTAAGTTCATGAATCCTGAAGAATATAGAAAAATTGAACAAAGAATTCTTGATTCAAAAATAGCTTCTGAAGATTATGTTGAAGAACTAAGACAAATTGTCATTGCTGAACTTGAACCAATGAAGAAAAGAATAGTTGGAATCGAAGGAAGAATTAAGCATAGTTATTCAATCTATAAAAAGATGGTTAACGATAAAAAGAAATTTACTGAAATTCTTGACCTAGTTGCTTTAAGAATCATTACTGTTGATACATTAAGTTGTTATGAAGCGCTCGGTATTATTCACCGTGTCTTTACGCCGCTACCAAATAAATTCAAGGATTACATTGCAACACCAAAGGCAAATCTTTATCAAGCATTACATAGTACTGTAATTATGAAAAGTGCTCCAGTTGAAATTCAGCTCCGTGATAAAGAAATGGATGAACTAGCCCGCTTTGGAACAGCGTCACATTTTATTTACAAAAACGAAAGTGAAATCGATCCAGCAACTAGCCCTGAATCATTTTCTAAAAATGCACTTAACTTTATTAATAACATTAGAAGACAAATTGAACAAGCAAAAACTATAGAAGGTAAAAAACAAAGATTAGTTAGTGACATTGTTCATGACGTATTTAGTAAAAACATTTCAGTTATTGATAAGTCAGGAGAAATTCATCAACTACCTATTGGTTCAACTGTAATGGACCTTGCATATGAAATTGGCAATGAAATTGGTTCACATGCTAAGAATGCTTTAATCAATGGTAGACCTACACAATTAAATGAAGTATTAAAACAAGGGGACATGGTTGAAGTTATTACTGACCCATCAGTTGTTAGATCAACTAGCTCTGTTAACATGGCTACAACTCAATTTGCAAAAGATGCTATTAGAAAAACAGTAATGGAAAATATTAATTCTGAAATTAATATGCAAACAAGTTTTTCAACTGCTTATGCAAAAGAAATGATTGAAAGCTACGTTAACAAAAACCCTCAGGCTGTAAGAGTTTTCTCAACTAATGAAGACTTAGCTAATTTAATTGGCTTATTAAATATTGATAGTGTTGAAACACTTTATCAAAACATTGCTGATAGAGTTTATGAACTATCTGACCTATTAGATATTTATAAGAAATCAAATTTTTGAAAAAGAACTAATGATGACCAGTTCCATGAAACTCAGCGTTCAAAACAAATACTATCAGATTTAAAACCGCATCCAATTGTTGGTGAAAAAACTGCATTTGATACTTGCACATTCTGTTATCCAGTTTTTGGTGATGAAATTGTTGTAAACCCTGCAAAGTCACTAACATCATCACCAAAATCAAAGACAACTATTAAGCAAATTGTTGGTTCATTACTAATTCATAGACAAAGTTGTCGCAAGATTGAACATAATCGTAGGGATTTATACAAATTGGAATGAACTGATAGCAAACAATCAACAATTTACTATGATTCTTTCCTCAAAATAGAGGCAAATAACAGAAAAAACACTTTATTAAGACTTTTAAAGCAATTCCAGTTTGATTCTGAAATTGATATTTTCTTTGTACAAGCCAAAACAAAGTCTGATAAAAGTTTTGGTAAGATTTTATTAGGTATGTCGATTAAATCGATACACGATGTACAGGAAATAATTGGAACTCTTCAAAAGAACCCAGATATTTTTAGTGTAGACAGAAACATAGAAGAAAAGGATAGAAATGAACTTTCGTAGACAAAAAGGAACACAAGATTATTATGGCGATAAGCTAGAAAGACTAGAACAAGTAATTAGAACTTTCAAAAGTATTGCAACACGTTATGGTTATTTAGAAATAAAGACACCTGTATTTGAAGACGTCAATCTTTTTAAAAGAGGTGTAGGACAAGGATCTGATATTGTTATCAAGGAAATGTTTACATTCTTTGACAAAGCTAGTCGTGAACTTGCACTAAGACCTGAAGGAACAGCTCCGTTAATTAGAGCTGTTATTGAAAACAATCTTATTAATGACCAAACATTACCTGCAAGATATTTCTACTCAGGAACAATGTATCGTTATGAAAGACCTCAAGAAGGAAGATTTAGAGAATTCTATCAATTCTCTGTTGAAAACTTTGGAGATGACACAACACACGGAAATGTTGAATTAATTATTTTTGCAAAAGAATTATTAACAACGCTTGGAATCAACAATTTCAAGATCCACATTAACTACTTAGGAAGTAAAGATACACAACGTGGTTATGTTGAAGTTCTATCAAGATACTTTAAAGAACACGAAAAAGAACTAAGTGAAATATCACTTAGCCGTCTAGGTAAGAACCCACTTAGAATTCTTGACTCAAAAGAACCAGAAGACCAAGTTGTTATTGCTAAAGCACCACGTATTGAATCATTCTTAAGTGATGAAGAAGTATTACTGTTTAATGACATTCAAAGACTATTATTAAAATTCGGAGTTGACTTTGAAATTGATGGTCGCCTTGTTAGAGGACTTGACTACTATTCAGGATTAATCTTTGAATTTGTTGACACAAGTAAAATGCTTGGAAGTCAATCAACAATTATTGGTGGGGGAGCTTACAACGATCTAGTTGAATCACTAGGTGGTAAATCAGTTCCTGGATTTGGATTTGGAGTTGGGATTGAAAGAATTCTAAAACTAATTGAAACAAATGAATCATTTGTTGACAAATCTACAACACCAAGAGTAGTAGTTATTCCAATTAGCCAAAGTGCTAAAGAAATTGGATTTAGACTTGCAATCAAAATTGCAAAACTTGGAAACGTTATTAGTAAAGGTATTTACAACATCGATAAGATTGAAAAAGCCTTTAAGATAAGTGAATCACAAAACTTTGACTTCTTAGTAGTCATCGGAGATAACGATCTAAAAGAAAATCTAGTAACAATTAGAGACATTAAGAACAAAACTGATAAAAAAGTTGAAATCTTAAACGTTGAAACATTCTTTAAGAACATGCGTTAATTAATAAGATAGTAACTTTATGTTGCTATCTTTTCTATTTATTACAATTTGAACAAATGAATAGAAGAGTACTTTTAACAGAAACAGGCGTAGCGCACGTTCTAGATGATGAAAATGAATCAATAACACAATTCTTCCCATATAAAATGGTTGGAGACGTAAGACTTGATAAGAAACTTGGTAATTTAACTATTTCACTAACTGATTCAGCTGAAGCTACAATGCTTGTTGAATCAAATAGAGCGCAAGCTGTTACATTATATAACCGTATTAGTTTAATGGTTGGAGCTCAAACTTACGAAAAGGGATTAGCAGCTATTGAGCGCTATGAAAAAGCAGTTCATGAAAAATTCCATCAAGATCAAGCAGCACGAGCAGCCGCTGAATCTCAAGGTAAAGTTGCATCCGAAGAATCAAATCTAAAAGGTACACCTTCACAAGTTACTAAAAAAGGAAAGAAATAAAACATGGCAGAAATTAAAGTTGCATTCCTGGTTGCAAATGGTGTTGAAGAATCTGAATTTGTCGTAACTCATGACATATTAAATAGAGCTGGTATAGATACAATAGTTTATTCAGAATCCAAAGATGAAAGAATTCAAACAAACAAAGGACTAAGAATTAGAGTTCATGGAAACATAGATAGTTTAATATCTGCAATGGAACAAGAACCTGGAATATTTGACGCACTTATTATTCCTGGCGGACCTGGTCACAAACTTGTTGATGAAAACAAAGAAACTGATAGTCTACTTGATTTGTTTTTCAAAAACGACAAAGTAGTTGGAGCTATTTGTGCAGCTCCAACAATTCTTGGTAAACGTAATTTCTTAAATGGAAAAAATGTTACTGTTTACCCTAGTTATGCACCAACTATCAAAGGTGGGAAAGTAGATCTTTCTAAAATGGCAATTATTGATGGAAACATAGTAACAGGAAGAGATTATCTATCTAGTTATGAATTTGGTTTTGCATTAGTTGAAAGACTACTTGGCAAAGATAAAGCTACTCAATTAAGAAACGAAGCGTAATTATGTATAAAACACATAACGGAAGCAATATTGACAAAAACACATTAAATAAAGTGATAACAATGCAAGGATGAGCCGACGAAGTTAGAAGGCTAGGTAACCTTGTTTTTATTAATTTAAAAGACCGTTGAGGAGTTGTTCAACTAGTTGTTAATTCTGATTCTAAACTTTTTGATAAAGCAAATGAAGTAAGACTTGGCGATGTAATTGAAGCTACTGGTAAAGTAGGACTAAGACAAAATGAAAATCCTAACATGCCAACTGGTAAGTATGAAGTTAATTTAACAGAACTTGTTTTACTAAACAAAACTGAACCACTTCCATTTACAAACAAAACTGTTGCTAACGCATCAGATGAAACAAGACTTAAATATAGACACCTTGAACTTAGAAGCGCTCCAATGCAAAATAATCTTGAATTTAGATTCAAGACAATACTTGCTATTAGAAACTATTTAGCAGGTAAAGACTTTATCGAAATCGAAACTCCGATTTTGACTAAGGCAACTCCTGAAGGAGCACGTGATTATTTAGTTCCTTCAAGAAATTTCAAAGGTGAATTTTATGCACTTCCACAATCACCTCAGGTTTATAAACAAATTACAATGGTTGCCGGATTTGAAAAGTATTTCCAAATCGCTCGTTGTTTTAGAGATGAAGATCTAAGAAGTGATCGTCAACCTGAATTTACACAGTTAGATATTGAAACAAGTTTTCACACTAAAGAAGAAATAATGCAACTTGGTGAAGATCTATTAAAACATATCTGAAAAGAAATGATTAAAGATAGTGACCTTGATTATTCAAAAAAATTCCCAATCATTAGTTACGCCGAAGCAATTGACAAGTATGGAATTGATAAACCAGATATTAGATTTGATCTATTGATAACTGATTTGGCTCCCATATTTGAAAAAACATCTGTTAGCTTTTTAAAGAAAACGCTTGATGATAAAAATATCATCAATGGTCTTGTTTTTGATGGGGTTCTAAATCCTGTTCAAATAAAAGAATTACAAAAGCTAGCTACTGATTCAAAACTACCAACTGTAAACTTTATCAACATCGATGGTGAAACAGCTAACTGAAAATCTAAAGAAGATCTAAGTGAAAACGAAATCAAAAAACTATCAGCCCTAAGCAAAGCAAAAGCTAAGACAATAATTATTGCTTGAGGTAATAAGGATTTAGTTAAGAAAGCCCTTGGTGCAATCAGAAACCACATTGGTTTAATTGCTAACCTTTATAAACATAAATATAGCTTCCTTTGAGTTGTCGATTTTCCAATGTTTGAGTTTGATGATATTAATGGTTTCCAAGCAATGCACCATCCTTTTACAAGTCCGATTTTCAAAACCATTGAAGAACTTAAAAAGCAAGATAAACTATCTCTTAATGCTCATGCTTATGACATTGTTCTAAATGGATGAGAACTAGGTGGGGGGTCAATTAGAAACTACCAAATGGAAGTTCAAAAAATAGTATTTGAATTAATTGGTTTAAATGAAACAGAAATCAATTCTAAATTTGGAGGCTTTTTAGAAATTCTAAAACATGGAGCACCACCACATGGTGGATTTGCTATTGGAATTGACAGACTAATTACATTAATGCTGGGAATACGTTCAATTAGAGATGTAATTGCATTTCCAAAAAACAATGTTGCGCAAGAAACAATGCTCTCAACACCATCAGGTGTTAGCAAAGCGCAACTTGATGAACTTAATATTGAAATAAAGAAGTAATGATTTTTGATGAAGTTAAGGCCAAATCATATCTTATGGCTAATAAGAACAATATTCACTTATTGTTCATTTTGGATACCATAGTTGCTGATAAAGACTATAACATCAAATTCATTGCCCAAGTTGATGAAACTCTTAAACCATTCTTTGATACAAGTCGTGATCTAGGTCTTATCGGTACACCAGCTGCTAATGATATGTATGTTGCCAAAAGAGTACAACGCTACATTATTAATCCAAAACTTCAAACACTTGTATTAGAACTTCTTGATGGAACAAATTACCGTATTTGAGAAGCAATTGATAGATTAGAACAACGTTACATGACCATTAAACCAAGTTCTAGATATGCTGATGTTGAACTTCCTAGTACTAAGGTAACTTTTGAAATGGAACTTCCAAAAGATGATTCTAAAACCACAAAAACTGAAAGTCCCAAACAAGAAACAATTAAAACTCCAACACAAAGTGAAATATTTGAAAAATTTGACTTTGGACTAACAAGCGAAACACCAAATACACAGTTTGCTGATCATACACTTGACTTTAGTAGCAAATTTGATTCTAAGTTTGGTTCATTTGATTCAAGTGACATAACTCAAACATTAAGTAATGTTGAAAATGAAACAAAAGATGAAAAAATAAACTATACAGGACCATACATTGATGTTGAAGAACCTAAATCAAATAGAATGGGTATTCTTGACTTTTACAATGTTCCAGAAGATGAAATCTTTTCAGTTAAAAAACTTTTAGAAAATGCTGATAAACGAAATAAAGAATTCACTGAAGAAATTGATATTAATAATCTAAACCTTCATAACATAAGAATGATTCATGACGATTTAGATGATGATGACGATGATAATGATGATGCTGAAAGATTTAGCATTGAAAAAATCAATTCACGTAAGCAATTTAGTGGTGGACTAGGTCCAATTCACACACGTGAAGGTATGATGGATTATATAAATGGCAAGAACAATGCCAAAAAAACAACTGTTGCACAACTTCCGGAAACTAAAGCTGAGAAAACCAAAGCAACGCCAGCACCAAAGAAGGCAAAATAACAAAAAGATCAATTTATTGTTTTTTTAGACTTTGTATGGATATCAATATAAATATATATAATTGTTTTAATAAGGAGTAATAATGAAATCTGTAGACATGTTCCTAAAAATATTAAGAAATAGAGGGTTTAAATTCCAAGTTGTTGGAGAAAACGTTCACTCACTAATTGACTCATCAATTTTCTGATTTAATGAAGAAGAAAGTTTATACGGGTCAGTTGAAGTTAGATACCTAAAAGGTCACCAATCTAATCCTGAAACTTTATCAAAACTTGTAGACTTCTTTACACAAAAACTAGAAACTTCTGATTACGTAAAATTAGAATTCTAATTAATATTTTTCAAAAAACGACGCTGTCGTTTTTTTTAATCAAAAAACCAATAATTTTTATAAAAATAAATAGGAAAATCTGAAATATTGAAAATTACTTGGTTATATTATTAATTTCATTCTTATAATTGTCATATTAAGGTAATAAATGAAATCAGTAGACATGTACTTAAAAATCCTAAGAAACAGAGGATTTAAATTCCAAATCATTGGTGAAAACGTATTTTCAATAATCGACTCAGCAATCTTTTGATACAACGAAGAAGAAGGACTTTACGGATCAATCGACGTTAGAGCCTTAAAAGGTCGTCCATCTAATCCAGATAAGATGACTAAATTAGTCGATGCTTTAACTCAAAAACTTGAAACATCAGAATACGTAAAATTAGAATTCTAATTATTAAAAATAGCAACTATGTTGCTATTTTTTTATTATTGTGCCTATGCATGCTTTAAGCATATTTACAAGGTCAAAAATAGCTCAAACATAAAATTGATGCATAAAGGGGATGATATGAAATCTGTAGATATGTTCATGAAAATACTTAGAAATAAGGGATATGTATTTCAAGTTGTGGGGGAAGTTAATTTAACAATAATTGACTCGGCAATCTTTTGATACAATGAATCGGAAAGCCTGTATGGCTCAATTGAAGTACGTTACTTAAAAGGGCGTAAATCAAATCCAGAAGAACTAACAAAACTAGCTGACACCCTAACTCAAAAACTCGAAACTTCTAACTTCATACAGTTAGAGTTCTAAGAACAAAAGGCAACTTTGGTTGTCTTTTTTATTAGGGCATTTCAAAATATAAAAATATTGTTAATATTGCTATATGTTAGATTTATTCTCACAAATTATTGGAACAAATTGATTTGGTTGAATCGGAATACTACTTTTCTTTGGAGTAGCTATTTCTACAATCACTCTTTCTATTCTGGGATCTAAATGACACATCATCGGTCCAAGACTTGAATCAAAAAGAGTTCTAAAAGCTGAAGCTAAAGAAAATCAAAAAGTTAGTCAAATTGAACTTGCAACAAAAGTTGATAAACCAAAATCAAAGATGACACAACAAGAAAAATTGGCTTATCAAATAGAGCAAGACAAAGCGAAAAAGGCATCAGCTGCTTCTAGTTTGACAATTGATTCAAAAAATAGTTCAAAAAGTAAGAAAAAGTAGTGATTTGACTTTAAAACATCGACCAAAGTAGCATTTTGTTACTTTTTTTAATAAGTTGTTTTAACATAATCATTATTGAATTGATTTAATATAATAAAATAGATATAGGAAAAAAATGAAATTTGATAGACAGATTAATGCTTTACGTATGATGGCATTAGAAATGATAAACGTTGCTGACTCTGGACACCCAGGGATTGCAATTAGCCAAGCACCAGCGATGTTCTCATTATTTACAGAACACCTAGTGGTTTCACCAGAAAATCCTGAATGAATCAATCGTGATAGATTTGTTTTATCTTCAGGACACGCTTCAGCGCTTTACTATGCGATGTTGTATCTTTCTGGATTTAA
>WWPM01000007.1:0-12552 GCA_023279145.1 Glomeris maerens | reverse complement strand
AAAACAGAAAAAGCAATTCACATGCATGTTGAAAACTGCCCAAGACCTGATTGAAGTGCTGCTATTATGGCCGCTGAAATCGCTAAAGGTTTAGAAGCACGTCAAAACTTTAGAATTGTTCAAAAACAAATTATCGGACGTATTATGCGTTCTGGTGCTAAGGGTGTTAAAACTCTAGTTTCAGGAAGACTAAACGGTGTTGATATGGCGCGTTCAGAAGGTTATGCAGAAGGAATCGTTCCTCTACATACTCTAAGAAGTGACATTGATTATGCACACGTTGGAGCACATACAACATACGGACGTCTTGGAGTTAAGGTTTGAATTTGCCGTGGAGAAGTATTAAATGGAGTTAATCCAAACTTCGATACACCAATCAAACCTCAATTCGAAAGAAAACCTTTCGATCCAAACCGTCCACGTCCACCATATGACCCAAATAAAAAACCTCCATTTAATGGAGGAGGGGCTAATGGTAAACCTCCATTTAACAACAATGGAAAACCAAGACCTGCATACGACCCAAATCGTAAACCAGCTCCAGCAGCACCTGCTGCTAAACCAGTAGCTAAGGTTGCAACAACTAAACCTGTTGCAAAACCTAAAACTGATAAATAAAAGAGGAAAAGATGTTATCACCAAAAAGAACAAAATTCCGTCGTCCACACAGACTATCTTATGATGGTACAGCAAAAGGGGGAACGACTGTAAGTCACGGAGACCTAGGACTTCAAGCTCTTGAAGGAAACTATGTTTCAGCTAGACAAATAGAAGCTGCCCGTATTGCTGCTACTCGTTATTTAAAACGTGGTGGAAAAGTATGAATCAAAATCTTCCCTCATTTAGCAAGAACTAAAAAACCGCTTGAAGTTAGAATGGGATCTGGAAAAGGATCACCTGAAGACTGAGTAGCAGTTGTTAGAGAAAAAGTTATCATGTTTGAAGTTGGAATGGTTCCGGAAGAAAAAGCTAGAGAAGCACTTAGACTTGCTATGCACAAACTTCCGATGAAATGTAAGATCGTAAAAAGAGGTGAAGAATAATGACAAGTATTAATGACCTTAGAACGAAGAACTTAACAGAACTTAAAATTTTAGTTAACTCAATCAAAGCCAAGCTAATGGAACTACGTTTCCAATCAGCAACTGGTCAACTTTCTAAACCTCACGATATTAAGGAACACAGAAGAGAACTTGCAAGAGTCTTTACTGTTATTAATGAAAAACTTGCTGCAGGACACAAATTTAGTCGTATGACTCAAGACAGTTTTGCAGGTGCAGATGCTTCAATCAATGAAGGAAAAACATATGCACAAGTTATGACTGAAGTCGAAGCTAGAATGGCAGCAGAAAAAGCTGGTGTCAACCTAGATGACCACGAAAGTGGAGTAAACACAGCGCTTGATCTATTAGAAAAATCACCGCTAAAAGTTAATGTCAAAGATGGAACTCATACACATGCAGACGGATCAGTTCATAAAGATGCTGCTCATGCTGCAAAACCAGCTGCAAAACCTGTAGCTAAAGCTGCTGACAAACCAGCTGCTAAATCCGCTGCTGCTAAACCTGCTGCTAAACCAGCTGCAAAAGCAAGCACAACAAAAGCTGCGGCTAAACCTGCGGCAAAAGCAACTGCTGCTAAACCAGCTGCTGCTAAAACAACTGCTGCTGCTAAACCTGCTGCTAAACCAGCTGCTAAGGCAACAACAACAAAAGCTGCGGCTAAACCTGCAGCAAAAGCAACTGCTGCTAAACCAGCTGCTGCTAAAACAACTGCTGCCGCAAAACCTAAACCAGCTGCTAAACCAGCTGCTGCTAAGAAAACTGCGACTGCTAAACCAGCTGCAAAACCTGCAGCAGCAAAGGCACCAGCTAAAAAACCAGCTGCTAAAAAATAACGTATGGAAAAAGCAAAAGTTACACCAATCGAAAGAAATAACAGAAAGATGCTTACTGGAACAGTTGTTTCAGATAAGATGGACAAAACAATTACTGTTTTAGTCGCAACTTACAAAAAGCATCCGCTTTATCATAAGAGAATTAAATATTCTAAAAAATATTTAGCACATGATGAAAAAGGTATTGCAAAAATTGGAGATCAAGTTCGTATTATGGAAACTAGACCAATAAGCGCAAACAAAAGATTTAGACTAGTTGATATTAAATTAGCAGCTAGTGCAAAGAAGTAGGAGACAGAGATGATTAGTAGAGAAACAAGATTAAACGTTGCAGACAATTCTGGAGCAAAAGAACTTTTAGTTATTAACCACTTAGGTCATACTTCAAAAGCATATTCATATGTTGGAGATGTAGTTGTATGTACAGTTAAAAAAGCTATTCCTGGTGGAATGGTTAAAAAGGGACAAGTTGTTAAAGCAGTAATTGTTAGAACAGTTCAACCAATTAGACGTGCAAACGGAAACTACATTCGTTTTGGAGATAACGCAGCCGTTATTCTAAAAGAAGATAAAACACCTAGAGGAACTCGTATCTTTGGCCCAGTAGCTAGAGAACTTAGAGAAACAGAAAGTTTTGCAAAGATTATTTCACTTGCACAAGAGGTACTTTAATGAAAATTAAAAAAGGCGATAAAGTACTTGTTATTTCAGGTAAATATAAAGGTCAAACAGGTGTTGTACAAGTAGTTAACCCCGAAAAAATGACTGTGACTGTTGAAAAAATCAACGTTCACAAAAAGTCAAACAAACCAACTCAAGAAAACCCTGAAGGGGGAATTGTTGAAATGGAACTTCCTATCCACATTAGTAAGGTAATGCTAACTAATGGAAATAAGGGAGACAAAATGAATGCCTCAAAAGTTACATACCGTGACATTAATGGCAAGAAAACAAGAATCCTAGCAAAGACTAAGGAAGAGGTTTAGTAAATTATGGCAGCAAAAGCAGCAAATCAAAAATCAAAAATTCCTCTAGTTAATGACTATAGAGAAAAAATAATTCCTGAACTTAAAAAGGAACTTGGCTACAAGTCAGTTATGCAAATTCCGGCTCTTGAAAAGATCGTAATTAACATGGGACTTGGAAAAGCAATCACAAACAAAAACCTAATTACTGAAGCGGTTGAAGAACTTACTGCAATCGTTGGTCAAAAACCAGTTATCACTCACGCTAAGAAATCAATTGCTAACTTTAAATTAAGAGAAGGTATGCCAATTGGAGTTAAGGTAACACTACGTGGAGAAAGAATGTACAGTTTTCTAGAAAAACTTGTATCTATCGCTCTTCCTCGTGTTAGAGACTTTAGAGGAGTAAGCAGAACTGCTTTTGATGGTTTTGGAAACTACACAATGGGAATTAAGGAACACCTAATCTTCCCAGAAATTGAATTTGACAAAATCAAAAACATGAAGGGTATGGACATCACAATTGTTACAACAGCAACAAATGATAAAGATGCACTAGCACTTCTAAAACACTTTAAACTCCCATTTACAAGGGTGGCGAACTAAGATATGGCACGTAAAGCATTAATTATCAAACAACAAGCACATGCAAAATTTTCAACAAGAAAATACACAAGATGTCAAAAATGTGGACGTCCACATTCAGTGCTTCGTAAATATAACATTTGCCGTGTTTGCTTTAGAGAAATGGCGTCAAATGGAGAACTGCCTGGAGTTAGAAAGGCTTCTTGATAGAAGTTTCTAAGGAAGGATAAATAAACTATGTTACAAGATCCAATAGCAGATATGCTAACAAGAATTAGAAATGCAAATCAAAGAAAACACGAATCAGTAATGATTCCAGCAAACAACACAATTGTTGAAATTGCTAAGATTTTAAAATCTGAAGGATACATCACAGATTTCACAATTGAAAAAGATAAAGAAGTTAAAGGCAAAAGAACACTTAACATAACACTTAAGTATTCAGCAAAAGACAGAGTTATCAATGGAATCAAAAGAATTTCAAAACCAGGACTTAGAGTTTACTCTGAAGTTGATAAATTCCCAAAAGTATTTAATGGTTATGGAATTGCAATCATAAGTACTTCAAAAGGTCTAATGACTGATAAAGAAGCACGTGTAAAAAATGTAGGAGGCGAAATCCTAGCTTGGGTATGATAATATGGCACGTATAGGAGACCGTTTAATACAAATTCCAGCTGGTGTTACTGTTGAAGTTAAAGATAACTTAGTAACAGTTAAAGGACCAAAAGGAACAAATACACAACTTTTAAACAACATGGTAAAAGTTGAAATCAAAGATGGACAAGTAAAAGTTATTAATGCCCACCCAGGTATTAAGAAATTTGAAGCAATGCACGGAACTGCTAATGCCCTAATCAAAAACATGATTGATGGTGTAGTTTCAGGATACGAAAAACACCTTGAAATCAAAGGGGTTGGGTACAGAGTTGCACAACAAGGAACTAAATTAACATTCGCACTAGGGTTTTCACATCCAGTAGTTGTTGAAGTTCCAACTGGACTAACAGTTAACTTAATTAGTCAAACTGAACTTAAAGTAAACGGAATTGACAAACAAAAAGTAAGTCAATTTGCAGCTGAACTTAAAGCCAACAAAGAACCAGAACCATATGGTGGAAAAGGGATCCGATACAAAGGTGAACACATCCGTCAAAAAGCTGGTAAAACAGCCGGGAAGAAAAAATAATAAGAGTTGATTTAAATGCCAAAGAACATTAAAAAAGAACAACGTTTTAGAAGACACTTTAGAATTCGTAAAACTATCAAGGGGACTCCAAATAGACCACGTCTAAGTGTATTCCGTTCAAACTCACATATTTACGCCCAAATAATCGATGATGTAAATGGAAAAACTCTTGCAGCTTCAAGCTCAAAGAGTTTAAAACTTAAAAACGGATCAAACATTGAAGCTGCTAAATTAGTAGCAAGCGACATTGTTAAAAAAGCGAAAGCTTTAAAAATTAATGAAATCGTTTTTGATCGTGGTGGATTCTTATACCATGGTCGTGTAAAAGCTCTTGCTGACAAAGCTAGAGAAGAAGGACTAAAATTCTAATGCCTAATTCAGAAAAAATTACAGCAAATCAAAAATCAGAAGAAGTAGTAGAAGTTGCTCAAGTGGAAGCCGAAACAAAGGAAGAACTTAGCAAGGAAATTACTGAACAAGTTAAAGATACAGCTATTGCACACCAAGTTAAGAAAGAAATCAAATTTGACGGACCAGACAATAGAGGGCCAAGAAAACCTTTTAATAATAATGGACCAAGAAAGAACTTTAACAATCCTGAAGATAAAATATATGACGAACGTGTTATCACAATCCGTCGTGTTACTAAGGTAGTTAAAGGAGGACGTAGATTTAGATTCTCAGCAGTAGTTGTTGTAGGAGATAAAAAAGGACGTGTAGGATTCGGAATTGGTAAAGCCAATGAAGTTCCATCTGCTATTAAAAAAGCAATCAAAGATGCACGTAAAAACTTAATCCACGTTAAAGGTATTGTTGATGGAACTATCTCTCATGAATACCGTGGAAAAAATAACTCAAGTGAAGTACTTCTAAAACCAGCACCAGTTGGGACAGGAGTTATTGCATCAGATACAGTTAGAGCAGTAGTTGAACTAGCAGGAATAACAAATATCTATTCAAAATCACTTGGAAGCAACAACAAGATCAATGCAATTCTTGCAACTCTTGATGCGCTTAAAAATATCAAAACCAAAGAATTCTATGAAAACCTTAGAGGGGTAAAAATCTAGTTATGAAATTACATCAATTATCTTATACAGCCGGATCACGCCATTCTAAGAAAAGAGTAGGTCGTGGTATTGGTTCAGGAATGGGAAAAACATCAACAAGAGGACAAAAAAGGGTTTGGAGCTAGAACAGGTTCAGGACACCCATTTGGATTCGAAGGGGGACAAAACCCATTTTACAAATCTATTCCAAAATGAGGGTTCAAAAACGTTAACACAATCAAGTATGTTGTTGTTAATCTAGATAGAATCATCGACGCTAAAATGAGCGGAACTGTAAACATGGAAACTTTAAGAGCAGCTAAAATCGTTAAAAATGATTTTGACAAAGACTTAAAAATAGTACTTGGTTACAAAGAACTAAAAGCAAAAATTGAAATCACTGCACATAAAGTTAGTGCTGGAGCAATCAAGGCAGTTGAAAAAGCTGGCGGAAAAGTTACAGAAACTGATCGTGGTGAAAGAGTAGTTGCTCCAAAACCTGCTAAAGTTGCTAAACCTGCAAAACCTGCAAAAGAAGCAAAACCAGCAGCAGCTCCAAAAGCAAAAGCTGAAGCAAAACCTACACCAGTAGCTAAAGCTGAAGTTAAAGTTGAAACAAAGCCGGTTGCTAAAGAAGCAAAACCAGCTGCAAAGGAAGCTAAACCAACTCCAGCTCCAAAAGCTGAAGTTAAAACTGAAAAACCAGTTGCTCCAAAACCTGAAGTAAAAGCTGAAGCCCCAGCTACACCAAAACCAGTTGTAGAAGAAGCAAAACCAGCAGCAAAAGTTGAAACTCCAATTATTGAAGTTGCAAAGGTTGCACCACTTGAAGTTAAAGAAGCACCTGAAAGACAAGCAGTTCTAAAAGACGTTGTCTTTGCAACAGAAACAACAAAAGAAAAAGAACCATCAGTTGTTAACACACCAGTTACTGCAGCTGAAATGGAAGCTCTAAACCTTAAAAAGGTTGAAGAAGTTGATCTTACTGGAGCTAAGGGAAACCTTGACTCAGCTGAAGCTAGACTTGATAGATTAATCATCGAAAGAAAAGCTAAAGCAGCAGGACAAACTGTTGAAGAATACATTAAAGAACAAGAACTAATTCACGGTAAAAAATAAATCTACTTAAATGAAAAAGCGCAGCGGATTACGTAACAAAGAACTTTGAAAAAGAATCTTTATCACGCTTGGAATCCTAAGTGTGTTTCGTTTAGGGTGTTTTATTACAGTACCGGGAGCTGACACAAGTAAGCTCCAAGATAGTTTAGATAGTGGTGGATTTATTTCCATCATTAATACACTAGGTGGTGGGGCGCTACGCTACGCCTCAATACTTAGTCTAGGAGTATCATCATATATTACTGCTAGCATCATCGTCCAATTATTGAGCGCTGATGTAATTCCAGCTTTTGCGAGATGACGCAAAGAAGGAGAAAAGGGTCAAATAAAGACTGAAAAGGCAACTCGTTTAATTACGATTGGTCTAGCTTTATTACAAGGCTTAGCGTTATCTCTTGGTCTATGAAATATCGGAGTTATTAGTCAAACAACTTTTAACCTTGGTAAATGATGAACAAGTTTAATGATGACAATGATCTTCTTAGGAGGAGCAATGATTTCATTATTTCTTGCTGACCAAATAACAATGCATGGTATTGGTAATGGTACTTCAATGATTATCTTTGTAGGTATCGTTGCAAATATCCCTGCAAAGGTTGGACTGGCGTTTAATGATTATACAGCTGGTCTTGACCAAACTGCTTATGCCTTTGGCCTAATGCGCTTTGCAATCTATATTGGTTTATTCCTGGCACTGATTTATTTCATAGTTTGATTTAATGGAAGTGAAAGAAAGATACCAATTCAAGAAGCTGCAAAGATGTCAAACAAAGCTGAAGTAAGTAGTAACTATTTACCTTTTAAAGTTAACATCGCGGGAGTAGTCCCCGTTGTTATTAGTTCGGCTCTAATAAGTCTTCCACTTATGTTACTTTCATTTTTTGACCAGTCTAAAACCTGAGTCTTAAACCTTGAATATTATCTAAGCCTAGGAAGCATCACCGGAGTCCTACTATTTGGTTTAATGACGTTTGGATTTACATTCTTTATGGCTCATATTCAATTTGATGCAAAAACAATTGCTGATAACATGAATAGAAATAGAGTCTTCATAGTCGGGATAAGACCTGGCCTTGATACGGAAATATATCTTAGACGTACAATAACGAACCTAGCCTTGCTAGGTGGACTATTCTTAGGACTAATCGTTATTCTGCCTTATTTATTTGTGCCATTTGGGCTGCCTGATTATTTAACATTTGGATCAACTAGTCTTGTTATCCTAACATCGATTGCAATGGATTTTGTTGAACAACTAAAAACACATTACAACGTTGGTAAATATTCACAGACAATTCAACTTAGCTCTCTGGCTAAGATTGAAAATTCAACAGATAGCATTAATAAGAAACCAAATCAAGAGGTAAAATCAGTTTCAAAATCTGCACCAACTTCTGATAAGGAAAAACCAGCCAAGAAAGATGATGATCTTTTAATCTGGTAAAACATATGATCTCAATTTTTTTAGGAGCGCCGGGTTCTGGTAAAGGGACACAAGCACAAATGTTGGTAAAAAAACATGGTGCTGTCCAAATCAGTACAGGAGATTTATTTCGTGAAATTAAAGCAACTGATACCGAAATCGGTAGAGCTGTCGCAAAACTTTACGATGCGGGAAATTTAATTGATGATGAATTAACACTAAAAGTATTTAAGGAAAAACTAGCAAAGACTGATCTAAACAAATTAATAATTTTAGATGGCTTTCCTAGAACTGTAGCGCAAGCTAATGGCCTAAATGACATTTTAAGTCAACTTAATTTAACACTTGCAAAAACAATCGTTTTCAAAATTGATGACGAAATTGCTGTTAAGAGAATTCTTAGTCGCATTGTTTGCCCAAACTGTAAATCAATTTTTAACACAGAAAACCATCCAACTAAAGTTGAAGGTCAATGTGATAACTGTGGAGCAAAGCTTGAACTTCGCCACGATGATGAAGAAGCATCTGTTAGACATAGATTGGTAACATACTATGAAAAAACAGCACCCTTAATAAAGTACTACCAAGAACTTGGTATTGCCGTTGAGTTTGATGCTAGCAATGAAGCTAGTGTTAACTTAGCAAATTTAGAAAGAATATATGGACTACATTAAAACACCAGAAGAAATTGAAAAAATGAGAGTTAGCGGCAAGATCGCTGCAACAATTCTTAGACAACTTATTTCTATGGTTCAACCAGGAGCAAATCTAAAAGATATCAATGAAAGAGCAAAGGTTCTTATTAAAGAACACGGAGCAGAATCAAACTTTTCAAACTATAAAGGTTATCCAAAAGATTACGTATTATGCGCAAGTGTAAACGAAATTCTAATTCATGGATTCCCAGTTGATAGAACACTTCGCGAAGGTGATATTGTTAGTATCGACTTTGGAGTTGTAAAAGATGGTTACCACGCTGATAATGCAACAACAGTTGTATGTGGAAAATTTAGAACTGACGAAGATAGAGTTCTTGTTAGCTTAGCAAAACATGCACTAAATTCAGTTATTCAAATTCTTAAACCAGATGTAACTATTGGTGATATCGGTCATCTTGTTGAAACACTTGTTAGAGAAAAAGGTTACTTTATCACTAGCGAATATACAGGACACGGTATTGGAAAATTCATGCATGAAAATCCACACATTCCAAACTTTGGAGTGCAAGGTAAAGGTATGAAACTAAAAGCTGGAATGACAATTTGTGTTGAACCTATGTTATTAATTGGAGCACCTGATACTTATGTAAGCTTTTCAGATGACTGACAAGTTTACTCTGTAAATGGACGCAACACGGCACATGAAGAACACACAATTCTTATTACAGAAGATGGATGTGAAGTACTAACACAACCATAACATTATGAGCAGTAAAGATTTTATAGAAGCAGAAGGAACTGTTAAAGAAGTTAAACCAGGTGGTGTCTACTTAACTAAGCTAGACAATGGGCAGGAAATGCTTACCCACATATCTGGAAAAATGCGTAAGAGTCACATCCGTATTTTGCCAGGTGATAAAGTCAAGGTTGAAATTTCAACTTATGATTTAACAAAAGGACGTATTGTTCGTCGTCTAACGGTTAAAAAACCAGAAATCGAACAACAAGGATAAACAAATATGAAAGTAAGAGCATCGGTAAAACCAATTTGCAACAAATGCAAAACTATTAAAAGACATAGCCGTGTAATGATTATTTGCGAAAACCCTAAACATAAACAAAGACAAGGATAAGAAACAGTATGGCACGTATTTTAAATATTGATATTCCAGATAACAAACGTATTGTAATTAGTCTTACATATGTTTACGGAATTGGTAAATCAACAGCACAAAAAATTCTAAAAGCGTCAAACGTTAGTGAAGACATTAGAACAAAAGATCTAAGTGAAGCACAACTAACACTTATTAGAACAGAAGCAGCTAAGTATCAAACAGAAGGGGACCTTAGAAGAGAAATCGCGTTCAACATTAAACGTTTAATGGAAATCGGTTGCTACAGAGGACTTCGTCACAGAAGAGGATTACCTGTTAGAGGTCAATCAACAAAACAAAACGCACGTACACGTAAGGGACCACGTAAAACAGTTGCGAATAAGAAAAAGGTTTCTAAATAGTAAAGGATTCAAATGGCGGTTAATACAAACAAGGGCGGAAAACGTCCAGCAAAAAAAGTTAAGAAAACAGTCCCAGTTGGAATTCTTCACATCCACTCATCATATAACAACACTATTGTTACAATAAGTGATATTAATGGTGAAGTACTTCTATGAAGTAGTGCTGGAGCAATTGGGTTTAAAGGATCTAAAAAATCAACTCCCTATGCAGCACAAATGGTTGCAGATGCAGCTATTAAAGCTTCAAAAGACTTTGGTATCAAACAAGTAAGCGTAAACGTGAAAGGAACAGGACAAGGTAAAGGTGCAGCACTTAGAAAAGTGCAAGCTAGTGAACTAGAGGTAACTCAAGTACATGATGTAACACCTAAGGCTCACAACGGAAGCCGTAAACCAAAATCTAAGTTACTATAGGAAAATAAATGGAAAAATTCATTAAACCAGTTTTCGTTCTTGATAAAACAACATCAACTGATACAAAAGCAACATTTACACTAAGCCCTCTTGAAAGAGGATTTGGTTATACAATAGGACATACTCTTAGAAGAGTTGCTCTATCAAACATTCCAGGTGCATCAGCATTTGCAATAAAAATCGAAGGTATCGATCACGAATTCCAAGCAATTGAAGGAGTTGACAAAGACGTAGTCGGAGTTATTCTTGCAATTAAAGAAATCGAAATTGGTGCAGACATTAGTGTTATTAAAAATGACGAACTAATTACATTAAAACTTAAATCTAAGAAAGGTGATATTAAAGCATCAGATATTGAAGCACCAGCTGGTGTAACAATTGTTAATGGTGATTACGTTATTGCTCAAGGTTCTAAAGATGGAGCACTTGACATGACAATTTATGCCAAACTTGGACGCGGTTACAAAACTAATGAAGAAAACCGTAGAACTGTTCTAGAACACATTGGGGACAGAGTTGGAATTATTCCAATCGATTCAATGTTTTCACCAGTTAAGTCATACAACTACAAAGTTGAATCAGTTAACCCTGGTATGGAAGTTGAACAAGAAAAACTAATTATTGATCTTGAAACAAAATCTAACCAATTACCACAAGACGTAATTGCTATTGGGGCAAAAATTGTAATTAGCTTTTTTGAAAAACTAATTGAAGTTAGTGATTCAAGTCAAGTTGGAGATGTTTACTCAGATGGTCAATTCTCAGAAGAAGAACCAGGGCTAAACATTAAACCAGTTCAAGTAAGCTCAAAACAAATTAGTGAACTTGATCTATCAGTTAGAAGCTTTAATGCACTTAAAGCAGCTGGTCTTGAAACAATTGATGATTTAGTTGATAAATCATTAGAAGAAGTTAAAGGAATCAATAACCTAGGAGCTAAATCAGTTGAAGAAATCACTGACAAAGTTCATGAACTTGGTTACAAATTTAAAGGAGAATAATGAGTGTTCAAATAGGAAGAAAGAAAAATACTACATGAGCTGATCGTCAGATGAGAGCTCTATCAAGTCAATTACTTGTTCACGAACAATTAGTAGTTACTCTAGCACGTGCTAAAGAACTAAGAAAACACGTTGATCACTTAATTACTCTTGCAAAAGATGGAAGTCTACACGCAAGAAGACAAGCTGCTTCATATTTAAGAAGAGTTCAAATTGATGAAGAACACGACGTACTTCAAAAATTATTTAATGAACTAGGGCCTAAATTCAAAAAACGTAATGGTGGATACACACGTGTTCTTCACTACGGTTCAAGAAGAGGAGACAATGCGCCAATGGCAATCATCTCACTAGTTCTTGAAAAATCTACAACTGAAAAAGCACCGGCAAAATCAGCTTCAAAAACTGCTACTGTTACTGCTAAACCAGTTGTTAAACATGAACATGTTCCAACAAAAGCTGAAATCCATGAAGAAGCTCAAAAAGCAATCATTGAGAACGCTCACAAACATGATGGACATGAACATGATGTTCATACACAAGCTGAACACGCCCATGAAGCTAGTCATAAAACAGAAACAACTAAAGACGAAGCACACGGAACTGACAAAATAATTCACCAAGGTAAATAACAATCCTTATCAATAAGCCATTGGCTTATTTTTTTTATTCAAAAGCCAAATAGAATTTAGTTATGGATAACAAAATAAGAACAAAGAAACAAAAGCTTGGTCT